>JAKXYG010000838.1:0-50303 GCA_025895645.1 Cardicola forsteri
TTGTTAACTTCCACTATCTACCTTGATTTTATCTTGATTTCAAATACTTTTTTCTGTGACTAATCCCCCTTTACCTTATTATCCATTTTATATTTTTTTCCAAATTTTATTAATATTATTAATAATTAGAACCGAGGATTAAAAGGAGTTTTACTCTTACTCAACTTGTTTATTAACCTGTTAACAAACAGTATATGAAATAGAAATTAAGTAGCATATATGGGTAACATTCGTGTTTTAAATGTGAATATTCTAGTTATATATATTTTTTTAAATGCTAATTTAAAATTTTTATATTTAAATAAAATTTTTACATATTTTTTTGTTAATCAAAAATTTGTTATTTATATTATGGTACTTTTGATTCTTGCAGTAAACATTTTTAATTACATTAAAATATAGTTTTAAAATATTTTTAAATTGTTTTTTAATATAAAAATAATTAAATTATTTTATTCAATTGTTTTGAATAATTGGAGATTGCGCTTTTATGAACTCAGTTGTGTTCGCTGACTTTTGGGCTGACTATGTGTAACAATGCCTCTACCCTTTTACTAAAGAAACAATTGCTTGGTAAGCAAGTCTTATGTTCATTTATGCATAATTATAAAAATATGATATTTAGAATTAAGTAAAAGTGCTACCGAAGGTTTTTCTGCTGGGCTCGTTGATGATGATAATATATTTAAATGGCAAGTTTTGATAATGGGCCCCCCTGATACTCTTTAGTAAGTTATATATACATATAATAGTGTATGTTTTTTAGTGAGGGTGGTTATTTTCGTGCGGAATTAGACTTTCCTCAAGACTATCCCAATCATCCTCCTAAAATGAAATTTGTGACTGAAATTTGGCATCCCAATATAGGACTTGATGGAGATGTTTGTATATCTATTTTGCACGAACCCGGTGAAGATCGTTGGGGTTATGAACGTCCCGAAGAACGATGGTTACCGGTGCACACTGTAGAAACAATCATTACATCAGTTATTTCAATGCTTGCCGAACCCAATCCTGACAGTCCGGCGAATGTTGATGCTGCAGTATGCTTAATTAATTAATTTTAATTTATATATTAATTTTTATAGAAAGAATTTCGTGAGGTTTATGAAGAATTTAAACGTAAAGTTTGCCGTTGCGTTCGAAAAAGTCAGGAGCATCTAGAGTAATGGAAAATATTTTTAAAGGCATTGTAAATTGTTCATCGTGATAACTGATAAAATTTTTATTGGATTATTAATGAATTATTTAATTTTTGAGTGCAAATTTGAAAAATTGCAATTTAAATACTATTTGAGTCACATTTATTTTTCATTTTGTTGAGTACGATTGGGAATGATGTTTAATTTATAGCAGGTCCTTGATTTACTTTGGATTTTGCTTATATATATATATATATTTGTTTTTGCAGAATTTATATAAATATTGGTTTTAAGTTAATCATAAATTGTTTTTTTGATTAAAATTAATTGTATTATTTTCTATCTTGGAACAAATATGCGTTTTTACATAGGATATACTCCGATTGAGATAGGCACATTTTCTATAGTGTAGTTGATTTAAAAACGAAACAATATTTTCGTACAAAAAATTATAAATTTCTATTTTATGTATTACTGCAAGTTTTTTATTTTATGGTTACTTCAGTTTTCTATTTTAGTATTAAAGATAAGTTTCTGTTTGATATATTGAGATTGTAGGATTTTAAAGGATTTAAGTGTTTATAAAGTACCAGATGCCTGACCATCTCATGGTGGATTCTTGACCTGGATTAACAAGGAAAACAGAATGCACGGGCGTATAACGGCTTCTAATGTTTGAGTACTGGCAAACACTTGGATGGTTAAAGGTTTTTAAAAAAAGGATTTGAATATTACTTTCAATGAATTGGGTTAAGGCACATTACACTGACGGAAAATATGGCTCTAGATCATTGTCTATATCAACATTACACTTCGATCATTACAGTATTTGAGATTGAATCAGTTAATGTGTTTTTAGGATAGTTTTTTTAAGTTACTATAGAGGAATTGAAGTTAAGATTACATTGAAGGGTGGGCAAAGTTTGTTAACCGACAATAACCAGTTTGACTTAAAATCAGCTCAACTTTTATTAATTAATCAACACGTTATTTACCATTCCTGAGAATATTGCTTTATTTAAAAAAAATAAAAATGCGATCTGGCTAATTAGTTTTATTCCTCAGGTTTATTTTACATTAGTAATTTTTTACAGAGAAACATGGGGTTGTCTGTTTTGACTCAAGCATTAACAATCATGTATGTCGTTTAAGAACTAATATTACGTATTTTTTCTGTTGATTAAAATGGTTTAATTTTTCTGCATAACATTCCTCTGCTCTGTTTCTTTAATCAACTTGTTCATGAGACCCAGCGGATTAGGTAATGTTTTTTATTAACATCCACTGCATTAATTGATTGTAAAGGTATTTCATGATGACTAGTATTCTTGCTTATTGAAATATCTTATATACGTAATGGTTGTGATTAATGCTCTTAGAAATTACAGCGATAAGGGAGATGGATGAGTTCTATCAACAATTGGAGGATTTTATATTTACCCGAAATTGTTATTTAAGGCAACTATAACGGTAGAGTATATCAAGTCGACACCAGTCGGTCCTGGATTTACTCTAGGACATAATCGCGAGAGCATTGTTACATAAACGGAAAAAGGCTGAGTGAATTTGCAGCAAAATGCATTATTTGTTGTGGTTGGTGACCTAAACTGGCTGCTAGTTCTCATCTTTATGTGCAAGATATAAGCGCTTTGAGAAATAGTCAAGTAAGACCCTTATGGTCAGAAATGTAAGAGTTATGAGAATAAAGAGCAAAAATACTGGGATGTGGTAAATAAGTAGATATTGCTGCTCGCCTTAGCGACGGTAAAAAAATCTATAAAACATTGGAGAGCTTGTTCTATAGTGCCTCTCGCTTGGGATATTAATGATTATAAGGGGTTAAATAATGCTTATAAAGTATTAATTTCCTATAATAGTGATATTCTTGACTGTTGCATCTACGTGAAGCATCTAGATTGACGCCACAGGGATCAAGTGAAAAGCTGTATAATGCCTTCAACTTCGGCGGATGGGTGCAAGCTATATTAAGGTATACATACACTATATGTATGCGTTTGGTTAAGGAGAATAATCCTGACAAATCAGGCGGTTTTGCCAATCTTTGCAAAGAAAGTTTGTCATACCTTACGTTTGATATGCTGTATAAATATAGAAATACTACTACGCCCCCAAACGAAATAAATGCTTATGTTAACTGAAAAATAAACTAGCATTTTAAACATACTAAAGCAATCCTATTGAACAGGTTGAATGTAGGACCTGTTCATGTTTTGCACAGATATGCCCACAAATTTTATAGAACCATTTATGATTGGTGAAATCATGTACATTTAAGAAAATCATAACTAGTAAAGCCTATAGTTTCAGCAGAATAGCTCAATATGTATAGTGTATCTTGAATTATTAAATGCAACCATGGTATTATAATGAAAATTAAAAAACTAGGTTGTTTTCTGAGAACTGGCACTCTGAAACCCTTGTTTCTATTCAGAATGAATACAAACTTACCTGCTGTAGTTTGTTTGTGACAATGTGTACTTGTCGTTTAAACTTTGCAATGGAGCCCGTTATGGTTGTGTGGCGCCTAACTTTTGTTAAAATACACAGTTGATGTTATATTTAACAGTTTTCTTAAAGCTGGGATGTTTTTTGGTAAAACATTTATATCAGACTTAAAATATGCTGAGGATGAAGGTGAGCTGCAGTCTGTATTGAATTTCCTTGAGATGCTTTAATCATAAACCTCAAAATATCTGTTATCATGTCCCAGGTTGCTCATACAACGTTTCTGCCAAGTGATGTGCTTCCTAATGTGAATGAGTTTAAGTATCCGGGTTTCGTAGCAACTGAGGAAAAATTGTTTAACGAAGTAAATCACTAGATTTGTTTAGCTTATGCGTTTATAAAATTACTTTGGAGACAAAAATGTTAGTTTGAACGCCAGTGAATTTCTGTATCTAGTTGAAGTTTTGCATTTTCAGAGAATGTAACAGTCAGTTTAAATAGAAAAATTTTAGATATTGACGCAACACACTTCGCATTATCCATATCGGGTCACTGGACAAAGAAGATTATCTATTTGAGATCGTTTTCACATTATTTCGGCTGTAGAATTAATATGGAACGAATGGTTTAGTCAATAAGTCAAATAATCTTCACGCTTTTGAAAATCATAATCACTAGAACGGGATTATTTTAAATGCTGTACGAACTTGGAATTAGTGAAGATCTAGTGTTGTTATTAACGGTTATCCATAATTAAAGATAGAAATTATCCACTGGTTGTTTGTGCCTACGTTAGTCCAAGATACCAAATATTCTATAAACGCACAGTATGTAGGCTGTTGATATCACGATCGAAATTCCATTAACCAACGTTAAGCGGACGTTTTGGTTTTAATGGGCACATCCTAGGTTTAATAACCCGGTGCATTATCGCGAGTTACATTCTGCCTTGTTTGAGCTCAGAGAATAGTGTTTTTCTGAATTTGGTCATCAGTATCTGCCCTGTCGACGGCTGCATTTAATTGACTTTTGTAAGAGTTTCGACTACAAATATATACATATATAGACCAGTTAGCCGCGGCCAGTCATCCTGGTGAGAAGACGAACAATTTTAAACTACCTTTTCTAGGCCTCTCTCCGGGTGGAGCAAGCAGTGCTGTCTCTGGTGATAATACTCAGAGTAACACCGATAACCGTTGTCGCCTTCTTGTTAACGCGTTAATGCCTGAGTATCCGTTTGGTCCACGGCTGTTTATTTGGCACAGCTTTATTCACAGCTAACCTTTATTGCTAAAGGTCGTTCCACTATCCACCACCTGTGGACGCGCTAAGTAGGGGTCGGTCTGCCTCCTCAGCCGCCTTTGATTCTGTTGATCGCAACCTGCTGTGGAACTTCTCATTGCCAAAGGAATTACTGCCAAGATTTTCAACATTATTAAATCGTTATATACGTCGTCGAATGCAGTAATACGGAATGGAGATTCTTTAACAGATGCAATTTACACAAATTCAGGTGTCCACCAAGGATGTTTTAGCACCCACATTCTTCAATTTTGTGGTTGATGGCATTTGATGAAGTGTCCCGGTCATTTGAGGGCAGAATAACTCATGATGGTAGCAAGATAGCGGATCTTCAATATGCAGACGATGCGGTTTTTATGACAGAAACCGACGAAAATTTGCAAAATGCGGTTGAACTTACTCAGAAAGCCTCAGAGAAACGGTTTATATTTTGATACTAAAAAACAGTGGTTTTTAGCAAACGTCCCCTTTAGAAATCCAATCACTGTCAATGGTAACCCACTCCCTGCGGTTGATGAATTTACGTACCTATATTTGGTCATAGATAATAAAGGATCGAGCTCTTCAGTGATTTGGCGTCGTATTCAATTCTCTGCTGCAGCCTTTGGGCGTTTAAGTAAACCTTTATGGAACAAAAGTAATATTTCTATCAAAACCAAGATTAGAATATATAAGAGTTTAGTGCGTTCCATTCTACTTTACGCATACGAAACTTGGACTCTCACCCAAGTGGATACACAAAAGCTTGTTTATTTTGAGAAAAGCTGTTTAAGATCTATATGGTTTTGCTCGTTGTCCTCTATTGAACGCACTCGTTCAAAAACTAATAAAATATTTTGACAATTCTGATATATTTGTAAGTCACTTAACATTTGTTGGTCAATAAAAGAAATACGATTAAAATGAATTGGCCATGTTTTACGTAGATCGCCCACTCATGCAGCCAGAATAGCTATGTAGGCCCATCCATTACCCGGATGGAAAAGAAGGCCAGGCGGACAACGGAAAATTTGGACGGACATGTAGGACGCGAACGCAGTCCTTTTATTTGTGCTATACCTCCTCGTCCAAATGAATTACTTAATTGGGAGTCCTTTTGTTTACCCTATGCAACCAACAGAGATCATTGGAGGCGTTTAACTCGGGATGTAATTAACATTTAATGTCAGCACACCTCAAGTGTCGTTCATTAAGTGCAGAAGCTTTGGTATTTGGACTTCCCTGTGTGATAATAACCGGTGGGAGATGTTTATCTCCGATTATGATGAAAAGCTCATAAACTATAAACGTTCAAAGCGTGCACTCAATTGGCGACACTTGAGGTATACTCATTCTCAATATTATTTACATGCTAAATTAAAGCTTTCCAGTGACTCCTATTTACCGAAAAGGGTAATCAATTTTACGCCCAAGTTAATCATTTATTTAGACGAGGGGATTTGGCATGAAACGACTGACTTCACGTGCTACCATGTCGATCCACATTTTTCATTGACTACTCGATCTTTTCCGTCTAGGTAATAACTACTTCCACCACTATCCTGACTGGGTATGCAAAAAATTAAATAGAATATGGTCAAACCGTGTTGGAAATACCTGGATAAATAATATTTAGTTACATATATTTCTGGTCAGGCATTGATCAATTGCGTTGAAGAAAAGATAGAAAAAAACTTTATTCAAGTCAAGCAAGCTTTTGTAAATTTTTCTGGTTGAGAGTCCAAGTTTTACAAGCGTGTTATGTAATTGAATGTATTATACTTTCTGATATTAGTTTTAGTAGAAATATTCTTTGGTTTAGAAATGCTTAGTTGATCAACCAAAAACAGCTGCAGAAAGGCCTATATGATGTCAAATTTTTTGGAAAACTGGATTTTTTGCTCTCAATGAGACTTCAAGTAGACAAATTTATCAACTACCAGAAGCGGGTTTACATTTACGGTTAATGAATTTTAAAGAGACATTTGCGAGGACTACTTTCTTAGTGTCTAGATATTAGTCATTTTTGAACGTTTTTTGTGTAAAGTGAATCGCATTTTGTAAATCAGTAAGTTATGAGAATTCTATCGTTTACAGTTTCGAGATTCTCCATCTTGTGGTCATCGAGTTTTATAACTTTTGAGTGACTGAGCAATCTCACTAAAATGGCATCAAATATAAAAAAGTGTTTGCTAAGACAAATTCTAGGCCTACTCGTTGGTTGATACAAATAGTGTTAATTCAAAAATCTATGCTACGTACTATTGCATTGTGCAACTTATACAATGTTTACATAATACTAGTAAGTTTACTAAGAATATCTTTATTAATGAGTAGATTCCACAGTATGTTACCATCAACAGAATGAAAAGCAATTGAGTAATCTAAAAACTCACAATATTTAGGTGGTTCGTATCGTGATCGCAATTCTAACATTCTGTAAACAGTATGAACCTGATTAAAACAATCCAAGCCTAAACAGAAGTTAGCTTGATTTGATTATGTATGGCCAACGTTCACTATAAATTCTGCTTTAAAATAATACTAGCCATGATTCTCGAGAACACAAAGTAAGCTATTTCCCCGGTAGAAAGATTAGCTGTTTCCCTTTTAAAAATAATTATTAGTTGTGTCCATATTTTGGTTATATTTTCCTTCAACCAGACAGAATGTATTAAGGAGTGTATATCTTGTATAGTTTTATTATTTATTTATTTTTATTTTATGTTTGCTACTTTAAATGTTTTACATCTTTCAGCAGTGGACAATTAGCGAAGCCAAACGTGGGCCCGCATTTTAGTGCCGGCGATGGGATTCGAACCCATATCCATCGAGGTCTGAATTCGAGCGCTGTACCGCTAGACCACCCCAGCACATAATATCGACACCATCACATTAAAAGATTCGACTGGGACGCTATCGAGACTTGTAGTCTTTCCGTATTTTAAAAAGCCAAGAAAATGTTTTCATCTAAAGGCGTCGCTGTTAACATTAAGTATGAAAGCTCAGCAGTTTGTGCATAATGTTGAAATGAAACCATGTCAACTACATGTTTTTTTAAGATTGAGTAATTCAGCAAAACAGAAGCTATATTGAGTTACGAAAATCGATAAAGAGCGTTGAGTAAAAAAACTGTTTTTTTTGAGTTCATTACTTTCATAAATAAAGTTTGTGTTATCTCGTGTGTTGCAAAATCTAATTCTTGAGTCATGTGATTATTATTATTGTTCAACTTATTGCAGTGATTTTTACTTATAATTACTCTTTGTGATATTGGTGTAGAAGAAAAACGTTGATTAGATTATCTAGGTAATATTTAGCAGTTTTTCATATATATTTACATAATTATTAAATTTAATGGAGAAACCAGAGTTTAAATATTCTTTTTAAGTAACTCTTAAACTAGTACAACTTGTTTAGTACATTTAAAATTTGAGCAATTTGAGAATTTTTATCTGAATTTAATTTTAAAACAATGTCGATTATACAAATGCATGCTTACCTTTAGTTTGAGTTCGTGTAATATTGCCTTGGAAGATTGCACATTTTTATTCGATGAGAACCCGTTACGAAAAACAAGCATATAGTCCAGCGATTTTGTTTTTTGTTGCTAGTTAAGTCACATGAATGATTTTTAAACATGGTACTAGTGACTATTAAGTTGTGTTGTAAAGTACAAGTACTAATAAAATTGTCAGTTAAATAATTACCACCATTAATAGACCATTTACCAACTGCCAAACACCAAGGAAAATTTAGATTTACCTCAAAATTTTACATTACCATTATAAAATTTTACGTTTTTTAAATTAGCTGTTGTAACTGTCAGTACATTATAAAAAGTTATTTCAAACTCACTGTAATTTAAAGTAGGATCATATATGTTTGCAGTAACTAAAATAAACTTTCTGACCCAAAATTTAGCAGTTATTGTTCTCAAATTAATAAAGCACCATTTAATGAAATCTTATGTTGTTATCGAGGACGTACTGATTGCAACGTGATATTTAGTGAATCCAGAAACATAAAACTGACAAGACTGAAAAATTAATGCAAAAGGTAAACTTCCAGGATAACTTATAGATAATTAACTTTTTCAACACAAAATATTAGCATTAGGACGGTCAAATTTAGCAGCAACACATTCTTGTGTAGCTAGTAAGCACACATGTAACACACTAGCAATAAAATAATATTTTGTTTTTAAAGAGCACAGTCTAAACCTAACTTAAGTGTTCAAAGTTGTTTGTGTGAGTTTATTTAAAAGATGAACAACGGTATAAATATGGATAAAATTGAATATATTGAATTTAGAATATATATGACTTCCCATTGCTCTATATTTTTAAAGTAATTTATTGATCTGGGGATTAAAAATAAGTAGATTAGATAGGATTAAATATATTATTCTAAAGGCTGAAATAATACAAAAAATGTAATTTGGTTGCAGTTAATTATACACTATGTTTTACTGCATTTGTGAAAACGTATTGTGTTCTGTGTTAAAGAATTAATGAGATAATAATGATCCTGAGGATTTAAGTAATAATTATAAAGTTTCAATTTCCAGTAATTGTGATATTCCTAACTATCACCGATATGTAGCACATTTTAGACTAAGTGCACAAAGATCAAGTGCACAACTGTAAAACTGGGCTCCCATCTTGGCAAATAGGTACAAGTATTCACTCTGGATATTTAATAAGTATCTTAAGATGGTCTGATGGTAAAGCGTTCAACTCGAACCTAGGTGGGAATTGGTTCAATCCCCACCACCTGCGATAAATGCAGGTTCACGTTTGGTTACCTTAAAATATCTATTGCTAAAAGATGTTTTCCGTAAAACATACAATGAAGTAAAAAATATTTTAAAGTACATTATATGTATCCGTTAAACTAAAAAAGAGAACTCCGACACAATACCAGGTGGCTTTGTTAATTTTTACACGGAGAAACGTTGTTATTATCCTACGTTTATCATGATTAAAAATTTATTGAAGCCGATCATTTAATATGTTATACAAATGTAGAAATAATGAAAAGGTGATGGAAAGCGACTATCAACTTTTAAGAAAAGTCCACTTTTAGAAACCTGTGTAACATTTTAGTTTATTAGGTATTTTTTGTTAATAAAACATTTTTATGTATAATAATGACTCGACTTTTAATGCATTATTTTATTGATTTTGAACGGTTAAATAAAAAATTGGTTAAAAAAATCATTGTATTAAAGTATACGAGTTTTAGAATTAAGAGTTACAATAAACGAAATAGCTTCCTTTTTTAGTGTAGCCAACGACTTAATATTTTTATGCTGCTTGTTTTGTTTTTATTAGTGAATTTTTTGTTGAATTTTTTACTAATTATTGATAACAAGTAAACGACATAGCAACAGTATTTTGTTATATATATATATATATATATATATATATATATATATATAACATGGTTGTTTTTATAAATTAAAAATAGCGGACGTATAAAATCTAAATAGCGATTACAATTATTTTGGATGAAAAGTAATAAGAAATTGCAATTATAACACCTTTAAATAGATTATGCAAATATACTGATTATGCAATTTTAATAATGATTAGTTAGGTTGTTAAATGTAAAATACATTCAATAGGTAAATAACTTATTAATGGAGTTATTGTTAGCTCAGAATAATTTTAGTTTGTCGAAAAAAAGCAATAAAATACAGTTTTTTTACGCAAAATGTTGCTTGCTTGGTGGCTTTGCAAAGATTGCTTATTTGAATTTTTTGTGTATTTCAATGTTATTTTTGATGTTTTTTGCTTTATTTGTGTGATACGCTTACATAGGTGTTGTCAATTAAAGCTTGGTCATGCACGAGCTATACAAAGTGCTCTGCAAGTTGCACCACCAGTTGATTATCGTTTAGACGATGTTGCTTTATGTGTGTGTGTGCACACGCGTTCGCAGACAACACTATCCGGTAGTCAATTGGCGAGTGACAACGTGTGTGTGTGTGTAAATGCACCTCTCAACACGAAACGTAACATGCTTGCTTGCTCGCTGACTCGCTTTACAAAGATTAGTTAACTGCACTGTTTTTTCTGATTTTTTGTGCAATTATCTGGCTAGTTGCTGCCATTTAAAGCGTGATATATTTTTTCTGTTTTGATTATCACTGCAGTGATAAACCTGTTATTTTACTTTATGGACTCAGATAAATATTTTAATGAATTCATTAACCTGTAGAAAACGTGGATCTGGCAAGTCTGCAAAATTTGGAATATTGTGCACTCCATGACAAATGTACATGTTTGTCAGGAAGTATCTATATTAACATAGCCAATAGCCTAAATGATTTTACTTGTAGGAACTGTTTATGGGCCATTGATACAAAATCTGCCCCACACAGGAAAGCATAGTACAGTTTGATGTTTTAGAAAAACTCTTAAAAACTAGCCTTACTTTCACGGACTTTAAAACTGTAGTTAATAAAATGGATTTATTAGAAGCGCAATTACTTGAATGCATGGCTAATTTAACCAACGAACTAAATTATTACTAGGAGTTTCTAAAAACTCCAATCACTCCTTCCTCTTCCATCAAAGCGGTTCTCCATCTCTCTCAGAAGGAAGTCCTGGCTGCCACCAAACAACATGTTGCTAGTATAAGGAGATCGCATAATGTTATTATTAAAGGCATTCCCAATATTGCCGTAGATTTCAAGAAAATTGTAACTGACTTAATAAAATCTGCATCCCAGACACGACTGACTTTAAGATCTTTACAATGACCTGTAAGTCAACATTCAACCCCACCGGTTATTGTTAACTGCGTTTCTCCTTCAATAGCAACGGATTTACTCAGCGCTTGGCCAACTGTTTGCTCTCAATTTATCGGGCTTAAACTCTACAAAGATTTTTCTCTTGAGAAAAGATTTGTCATAAAAAAGAGCAACAGAATACTCTTTTCCTAACAATTCCTATAGTTAAGTTAACTTCATTAAGGTTAGATGAAAATCGTTTCTGTATGCCCAATATGCAGGATTTTCACTCCGCGCATCGGAGTCAACACCTTGCCCATGTTATGAGAATTGATTTTTGTTTGTTTAACAAACTAAAGAAGATTGAATCACTAATCGCCCAATTTTCTCTCATATTTTAGGGATTACAGAAACCTGACTTTCGGATAACATTTTGGATAGCGAAATTACTATTTCCAGCTGTTATATCATTTAATGTGATTTTATTAAATGTAGATGTGGCAGATGCCTGTTTTATGTTAGGACGGACATTAACTTTTTTTCGTTTATCTTTTCTCCTTTTATGGAACGAGCTGGGTACGACTTTCATCACCTTGCAGTCAAAGTTTCTAATAACGAATAAATCCTTCTATCTTTACTCTACAGGCCTTTATCTCTTACTAAAGATTTTAATGATGTCTTCCTAGATGAACTAGACAAATGTTGAAATCCCCTAGGATAATAGAGTGCTTATAGGAAACAAAGAAGACTTGTCCTTTTGACATTCATCTCCTTGAGTTCAGCATTTGACATCTTTATACTCAACACGTTAGCTCTTCTACCAGATATAGAGAAAACTGCTTACCTTCGTGTTTAGATATAATCTTTTCTAATACTCCCTTTCTACTTGACCATATTAAACACCTTGTCCCTCTTGGAAAGTGGTATTACTCTCTCCTGTCATTCATAGTCCATCTGCCATCATTTGTCGACTTGGTACCCAAGCCTAGAATCGAATCAGTTCCAGATTTTCGTAGAGCTGATTTTGCTAGATTAATCAATTATTTAGTCACGCAGAATAGAACCATTCTGTTGAGAGTGTTATAAACATTCAATATTCTTTATTCACTTAATTACTTACCGAAGGTAATGACAAATATATTTTATTAGGCTCCCCTGTCTACACAAGGCCCAAACTACCGCGTTGTATAACGCGCTATATTCAAAAACGCAACGCTGCTTTTTGCAATTAGAATACAACTAAGCTCCCCTATTTTTATTCTTCATACAGTGATCTGTATAATAAAAATGTATCCCTATTTAAGGTGTATAAGAATAATTAATTTTATTTTTTATTTTTTAATATTTTATATTTATTACTTCAAATGTTTTACAAGAAACATCTTTCAGCAGTGGATAGTTTAGCGAAGCCGAACGTGGGTCCGCATTTTAGTGCCGGTGATGGGATTCGAACCCATGCCAACCCAGGTTCAAATCAAGCGCTGTACCGCTAGACTACTACGCTAATAGGGATAAGAGCGTTTTATTTAATTTTATAAAACACCAGCGACAATGCGATGTTTTACGGCCATGTTTAAAAGACATTAATGGCTTTTTGCTCTCTCCTACCGGAGTGTGTTCATCTTTCAGTAAATACTTAAATCCGTCTTTACTATAGATAACCCTTTTCCTGTCCTTGAGCACATTTTTATTTTCAATCATTTTAGTCTAATATCAGCTCAACAGATCCAAATCTACTTTCCAACGATAGGATAACATTTACCTACGTGTCCTCAGGGAATGCGCTTATTTAATTACCCCAGTATTGACTAACATTTTAACCATTCAATTAGTACCGCGGCATTACTTTAAGTCCAGAAGCAGGCTTTTATTAGATTTATTTATAAATCAGGAGATAGATTCTCCCCAAAAAGGACATATCAATTAGCATTCTGTCTGCCCTTAGTAAGGTTTTAGAAAAATTAGTTAGAAAGCATATAAGTGACTTTTAATCAACATGGGTTTATGCTACAGTAATCCTGTCTCTCAAATTTATCAATTTATACTAACAGTCTAATATGACTTTTAGACCAGAGCCTATTAATTGATGCGATTTACTTCGACTTTGTTAAAGGTTTTGATAAGGTCCCACATACACTATTATTAAAAAAGGTTAAATCTTTAAAAATGTATGAAGCCTCCTTAGCTAGATTAGGAAATTCTCAGTTTACTGTTGTTATAGCGTTAAGCTTGGCTGCGTTACATCTCCCTATAAAAGATTAGCTCTGGAGTTCCTCAAGTATTAGTATTAGGTTCATTATTATTCATTCAACACTTTGCTTTATTATTATTATTATTATTATTATCATTATTATTATTAAACTTTAATATCTCACTAGAGATACATTCAGCGTAAAATACATCTTTACCATCAATATAAAAAAATAATAGGATCAAAAAATTAAAAAAGTAGTAGTACAAAATAAAATATATGCTTTACATAATCACACCAGGTAAGCATGCTATTTATGTTTACACCAAGATACTTAATTTTGTTACAAGTGCATATGTTTGTTTGATTAAATTTGAATGTTTTGCTTAATTCCATTGTTTCTTTTAGACGCCTCGTTGTAAATTTAACCAGCTTGCATTTCGATGGATTTAAATTGAGATCAAAGTTAGTAGACCATTGTTCAATTTTATTGGTAGAATTTTCAAATTTGTTTAGATCATTATTTGAAGAAATTCTTGTGCACAAGACCATATCATCTGCAAATTTAAACAAATGTAATGGCTTCGGCACTTGTAATGGATCTACGTACTGTGAAAATAAAAACGGAAATAGTACTGCACCTTGTGGAATTCCATTATTGTTTTCTGTTAACTCTGATTTATTATGACCAATTTGTGTAAAATATTTTTTTAAAAAAATAATTTTGTAGCTAGTTTAAAATGTGGTTGAGTGTTTCAAGTAGCTCAAGACGTTTAAGTAATTTTTTTCTTAATATACTATTGAAAGCAGATTTATAATCCAGAAATATGCAGTATATTGAACATTTTCCTTTGCCAAGGGATTCAGTAATGTAATGAACAAGACTGGCTACACAGTCTAGAGTAAAATAATTATTTTTATAAGCAAATTGATAATAATCATTACTAATGTTCAATATAGGCTTAAGGTCGTTAAGTATTATTTTTTCAGTTAATTTTAAAAACACTGTAAAAATCTGGGGGTTCCAACCTTCAATTATTGCAGCTTAATATTTAAAATATCTTTAATTGTTCATTAAATAATAGGTTTCCACTTAATTGGTCCAAATACTATTACTTACTTATCGGTAAACCTAAGCACTATATATCCCATGTTACTTTACTAGATTTCCCGCCAATTTCTCGAGTTTATACTGTAAAGGATTTGGGAGTGGTATTCAACTCCTCTCCAGTTTTTGGCACACCATTTAAAAACCTTTTAAACATATATTGTTTTATGCATTTTTAGACAAAACTTAAGTCGCGTCCCATATCAATGTGCTTCTATTATATATGCTTTACATCAAACCCCATATTACATCTAAGTCACATCATTTATGCTAAAACGAGACTCACAAGTACTTAACAAATTTCAGAGGCGCTTTACTAGACTTTCATGAACATTTAAACATATTCCCCACAGGAAGAAATTAACCAGTCTTAAGATTTTCTCGCTGCAAAATAGGAGACTCCGAGGCAACCTAATCTTAGTTTACCAATTAGTTAAGTCTAACTTTCCCAATATGTATTTCTCCAAATTGAAAGAAAGTCTTTAGGTTTTGGGTTTATTTATCAGTTATATAGGAAAAAAACTCCTTTTTGTACTCGGTTCAATGTTATCAGTTATCAAAAATAATTTCAAAAACAAATTAAATAAAATTATTAATATAATATTTATTGTGGGCCGATTTGAATAAACTTAAAAACAATGCTGAAACGACCTGAGTTAATAAATTATTCTATTCCAAAATGACCCTATACGAAAAATGGTGTAGGGGTAGATGGAATTTGACTTGACGCTTTTTTAACTTAAAGTATCCTCTGCGAGAGTTATTTTCAAGGACAAAAGAGTAATCTATATGTTTGGATTTCATATCATTTATAGACTATGATGAGGTCGCTCAAAAGCCTCTTATTTTGCAATGGAAAGAGTATAAGAGACTGTAAACTGTGTAAACAATTTACATTTTTAAGCTGTTTAGAAACTTTTGTAAAGTTTTTTTTGTACCTTATTGAGTGTGTTAATGTCTGCCTTTAGGAGAAGAGACGTGACTTAAATACAATATTCAAGGTTGGGTCCAATGTATAACTGGTAGAGTAAACGCGTGCAACTAACAGGAATGCTTCCTAGGTTACACTTAAAGAACTTTGTAAATTGGAAGCAAGTGTGGGCTGGTTTATTATTGCATAATAAAAAATTGAAGAAGGGACTAAAAGTAACTCGTAGACTTTTGACCAAGTTTACACAAGAGATAGGTTGCAAACTTGCAGCTTTGAACGTGGCGTCTAAAGGTTTTCTAAAAAAGAAATGCTTGCACTTAGAAAAGTGTAATGGGAGCTTGTTATCTAGGAACCAATTATAAATACTGTAAATATTTTGTTGTAATTGTTTAGGGTTTAGACTCCAAATCTTGACATTATCGGCATAGAACAGAATGTCAGTTTGAACAACAGAGGGCAAGTCATTAATGTAAATAATGAGTAATAAGGGGCCTAGTATAGATCCTTGGGGGACATTTGAGGTTATATTACTAGCAGGGGAGGTGATATCGACCAATCTAACGCTAAATTAACAATTCGAGCAGAAGTTACATATCCAATTGAGAAGAGGAGGACTCATCCCAAAAGACCTTATTTTACCCAGTAATGTGGTATGGGGTACGTTGTCAAATGCTTTTTAAAAATCGAAGTAGATGCATCAATTAAAGGAGAGTACTCAAGCATTTTGGTGAGGCTACTAGTAAAAGCCATTAGGTTAGAGAGACAGGATCTTATTGGCATAAACTTATGCTCAGCCGGGTTTATAAGGTTGTTATCGATGATAAAAATGACTAAACGGGACCTAACTACATTCTCTATATAATTTTACTAGATGCCGATAATATACTAATAGGCCTGTAACTATCTGCTTTAAACCTGTAACCGGATTTACAAATAGGCTAAATAAAGGCTAATTATTAGATTGTAGGTACTTCACTTTGGTTTAAGGAAAGGTTAAACAAATGTGCAAAAACAGGGGTAAGTGCTAACGCACTTTTTTTGAGGACTGTCGGGTATAGATAGCCAGCCCATCGGGAAGATGACTTTTGTCTAAATAGATAATTATAGACTAAATTAAAGGCGATTAGGGGAAATCCGAAATAAACAAAGGGTTAAGAAAAAGAATCTTTAAAAAAATCTGTATTAAAGACAGATTGGAAGTATTTACCAAAAGTATTGCAAACTTTGGACATGGAAAGAAGTGAGCCATGAATATCTTTAAGTCGGAAAAGGGTATTTTCGGATTCTCGCTTATTTTTAATAATTTAAAAATGTAGGCTTTTTATCGTTTTTAGAGTTATTTAAAAAACCATTTATTTTTTATTTTTGAGTCGTTTGAAACAGTCTATATATTTATTGCGTAAATCTAGGTAGCTATGAAAAAAAATAGGGAAAGTCGGTCAATTTACACTTATAAAACGCACTGTTGCAAAACTTAATAAGTTAAATAATATGCGGTAGAATTTTGGGTTTGGAGCAGGAAGGGACGCAAAAAGGAATAAAACGTTCTATTCCAGCCTTAATAATATTGGAGAAGTAATCATAAAAACTGTTAATATCATCTATATTGATATAATCCCAATTAATTTTTTTAAAGCTACAAAATTGGCATTACGGAAATCAGAGATAAACACAGAACTGAATTTGGAGATAGGGGAAAATGTAGGGAGGTGTATTTTATAAGTCAAGAGAGAGTAATCACTCTTATCTGAGGGTGAAAGATGATTAACAACATCTATTGAGTAAAGTAGATTGGAGAAAAATTAGTCGAGGCAGGAAAAGGAGCTGCCCGCCTTATGTCTGGTTGTAACGTGCACATATTAGATAAGTGCATTTTCAACGCTAAAATAAAAAAGGATAGCATCACGAAACTTAGTAGGACAGAATAAAAAATCTCAGTTAATAGAAGGGGCATTAAAATCTTTTATAAAGATATGAAATTTATGTGGAGAAAAGAAGATGAAATAAAGTTGAATTAAATACCTCAGAGAGGAAAGGAGGCCGGTAAAGGATGGAGAATAAAGCACGATCTACTGAGGAAAGTGAGATAAAAATTGAAAGTAACTTGTACCCATATCTGGTAGGATTACGAGGGGAAAAAGAGTAGTTGGTGCCATCCTTGATGTAGGAGAGATAGCCTCTGCATCTATTTCTCATAGAGTTTAATTGAGCGACATTATAACCTTGAATTAGCAGCTCATCATCATGAATGTTATCCGATAGCTAAGTTTTAGTAATTCCAATAATGTGGGGTTTAGAATTAACGACTAAACTGCTTAACTCGGCTAAGCATTTGGGAGGCCAGAGACGTTGGTGTAAAATACTTCTAGGGGGAAGGGACTTAACAAGGAAGCAGCGGTCTTAATCTTTTTAGATGATAGAGTAAATGGGCATGGCTTTGGGTCTCAGAAGAAAAATCCTGTATATTGGAGATACAGGAGGGGCTGTTCTCTAATCTGAAAAAGTTAACATAACAATTGGGGTTGTTGATAATTTTGGGAAACTATAGGGATCGACTTAGGGGTTTGCTTATCCTATCGGCTGTAGCATGGCCTTTGTGTAATCGGACCTCTGGGAATTAAAACCGTACAGCAGACTAGTAATAAAGGATACCCGAAGCACTATGTTGTTGTGGGTAAAAATATTAAAAATTATTATTTTATTAATTTTTGTTTTTAATTACAATTTTTTATACTGTACATTTAAACAATTTAAACATTATTTTAACTTTATTTTAACGCATATTTCTTTTTGTATTTCAATTTATTACGTATTACTGTAACTACAATGTTGTGAACATTATCATATTCTGTTTATTTCTGTTAATAAACAGTATTGGTATGTAAATTTGAATTATATAAAAATAAATTGCAGAGCAATAATTTAGATCACTCAAGAGTTTTTTGATTGAAACGAGTTGGAGTAGAACTAAACCAAAGGAAATTAGAGCCGAGATCTTAGTGAACTCTTACACATTATCCGCGGATTTAAAGGAGAGAAATGTGGGGATACTTACTGGTCATACGAGTGGTATTAAAACTTATATACTGAGGGTGGTATGCCTTAATTACCTCCGTGACTGTCTTCTTGAAGTTAGTTGTTGTATCAAAAATGCCTTTATTATATTGTTATTTTTTCTTCTATTAACAGCGTATTATGGACTGAAAAATGTTTTATCCTCAGGCCAAAGTAATATCTAGGAAAATGTAATAAAAATAAAACATCACAGTGCAAGCAAAGTAATAAGCAGTTAAATAGATTAATAAAATGATACAAACCTAGCACAACACATATAAATGGTACTAGATTAAACAGTTGATAAAAAATTATGCACAATTAAAACACTTAATTAAGGTAACATCATTTCACTTATCGGGTTGTTTCAGTTAGGAATAGCCTTCTCCTGCAACAGTTAACGCTCCAAACCTTCATGCTTTCAAGTCTATCTACAATAAGTATGTATTTTCCAAATACATTCAACAATTTAGCTCACTCCATTATCTTTGTTTTTATTATACTTCATATTGTTACCTTTCCCCTCTTTGATTACCCCCTCCCCAATATATCTGATGTACAGTGACAACGGTTCTAATTTAGTGGGAGCAGAGTCAGAACTAAAAAGGTGGTTAGAGTTATGGTTACAGGACATAATAAGCAATAAATTGACTGGCTTAGATGTTGATTGGCACTTCAACTCTCCGTATGCTAGTCATAGAGGTGGGGCGTGGGAAAGGATAATTTAATCAGTAAAGTAAATATTGCGGTTACTAGTATGTGGGCAATCTATTGATGATGAAACGTCACTGACATTACTAACCAAAGTTGAAAGAATCCTTAATAACAAACCACTTATGCGATTAACCAACGATGCTTCAGATCTAGAGCCATTGACCCTCTAATAAGTTGTTATTACTAAAATCAAGTTGTAATAGTTTAAATTATGTGCATTTGGCGCTACAAGTATGCTCAGTACCTAGCTCATATATTTTGGAAGCGATGGTTTTCCGAATATTTAACTACGCTCAAATTAAGACAAAAATGGAAGTCGAAGAATCGAAACATAAAGGTAGGAAACCTTGTCTTAGTTTTAGTAGGGAGCTTGACAGGTTTCTTTAAGCAGCGGTCTGAGTGGCCAATGGGTATAGTAACTAGAGTTATACCTAGTGATAATGGGTTAGTACGTAGAGTAGATGTTCGTACATCTAGAGATGTAGTAGAAAGGGATATTAGGCAGTTGTCACTAATTGAAAGTATTGATTGAGTTTGTTTTTTGTGTAGTGATTGTCATGTATAGGTAATCTTTAGGTGTCTGGTGTCCACCATTCCCATTCAAGTCAATTGTTGTGAACTCATCTGGCCCTAGAAATGCCCATTTTGAAAAAACTACGTTTTTTGGCCGGGAGTGTTATTGTTTGAATGTAATATTTAAAAATATTATAAATTTTTATTTTAATTACAATTTTTTATATCATTGTACATTTAAACAACTTTAACTTTGTTTCAACTTTGATATGAAGCACTTCTTTGTATTCGAATTTATCACGTTTGTTGTTGACGTGACTGTGGTTTTATAAGTATATTGTGTCCTGTTTTTCTTGTTGGTAAACAGTATTTAACGATAATTTAGATCACACATGAGCTTTTTTAATTGAAATTTGCTGGGGTGCTGATGATTATCCGTAATAAGTTAAATCAAAGAAAATCAGGGCCGAGATCTCAGTGAGATCTTACATTGAGGACCAAAGAGAGATTTTCATACTAAACTCGTATATCAACCTGCAACCTGTACGTATCTGGTTTTACTGTAAATGTACAGAGTTATCAAAAACTGGTTATAGTTTAATACAAGTAAATAGTCCGGATGACTTTATTTGCAGGAACTGTATATAGACAAATAGTCAAAACCCATTTCTCCCCTTGTAGATCTCACATGGTTGGAGGTTCTCGACAAGTTAGAAAAAATTACCCAAAGTTTTAGAAAATAAAAAATTGTAGTAAGAAACCTTGGTTTATTAGAGGCGCAAATTATATTTTTTCCACCAACCAAGGTCTGCGCTATTTTTAGTAAGTATTTAAAAACCATCTTCAATACGAATAATCCATGTTTCATCTGTAAGAATCCTATAACTTCTATCCTATTGATACTAAATGATCTACACAAATTAAAATTTATTTCTCGGGGACCCGACAGTATTTATCCACAAGTCCTTAAGGAGTGCACCAATTTGATTGCTCCTACTCTTTTTAGCATTCTTAATGTCTCAGTTGACTGTGGAACCATTTTTCGTATATGGAAGCAGGCCTATATATATATATATATATATATATATATATATATATTAAAAAAAACTAAATATAATAATTTATTATTTTTATACAGAAAACATTTGGAACTTAAATATTTTTAAAAGCTATATTTATGCTGATTAAATAAAGTTATTTTTGGTATAATTTTATAAATAAAAAATAATTAAATAATTTTTTATAATATTATTTTTTATTAAAAAAATTATATAATTTGTGTTGTTTAGTAGATTTGATGCCGTTACAACAGATATTATATCTCCACAGCGTGTACCCGTTGTCCAGTCTCGTGTATCCGATCTTGGAGTAAGTTTTACTTGTGATGATAATTTCTTCATCCGATTTCTGATGAGAATGACTCCTGATTTATACATTTTTTGTTGGTTCTAAAAGTCTATTTTTATTTATAGGTCCTCCAGAATGAATCGCATTAATAGTTTCGATGTTGTGCGTTACTCGTAAGTCGCATTTTAATGATGATAGTGTTCCTCTCACTGTATACTTTGATGACAATCATAACTTCTGAATTTTGGAAATGAAATATTTCTTTTATTTCTTTTAGAATGAATCGCACTAATAGTTGAATGGTTTCGATGTTGTGCGTTACTCGTAAGTTCCATTTTAATGATGATAGTGTTCCTCTCACTGTATACTTTGATGACAATCATAACCTCTGAATTTTGGAAATGAAATATTTCTTTTATTTCTTTTAGAATGAATCGCACTAATAGTTGAATGGTTTCGATGTTGTGCGTTACTCGTAAGTTCCATTTTAATGATGATAGTGTTCCTCTCACTGTATACTTTGATGACAATCATAACCTCTGAATTTTGGAAATGAAATATTTCTTTTATT
This sequence comes from Cardicola forsteri, assembly GCA_025895645.1. NCBI lineage: Eukaryota > Metazoa > Platyhelminthes > Trematoda > Strigeidida > Aporocotylidae > Cardicola > Cardicola forsteri. The sequence continues at coordinate 22,058 of JAKXYG010000838.1, forward strand.
TCTTTTAGAATGAATCGCACTAATAGTTGAATGGTTTCGATGTTGTGCGTTACTCGTAAGTTCCATTTTAATGATGATAGTGTTCCTCTCACTGTATACTTTGATGACAATCATAACCTCTGAATTTTGGAAATGAAATATTTCTTTTATTTCTTTTAGAATGAATCGCACTAATAGTTGAATGGTTTCGATGTTGTGCGTTACTCGTAAGTTCCATTTTAATGATGATAGTGTTCCTCTCACTGTATACTTTGATGACAATCATAACCTCTGAATTTTGGAAATGAAATAATTTTTTATTTCTTTTAGAATGAATCGCACTAATAGTTGAATGGTTTCGGTGTTGCGCATTACTCGTAAGTTTTCCGTTTATAGTCTCGAGATTGTGAAGGTTAATTTTTGCGTACATTTTCGGAATCATTTACAACTGATCGGCACAATGATCTATTGGATAATGGTTAATATTTCTGAGTGGTATTGGGATGCCAATGAAAATTCTAAGGTCAACGGATTTTGATAAGATTATTTGTGTCCTGTAGTTTCTACTCAATACATTGATCCCTTATCCTGCGTTTTCTTTTTCAGGCGGATTTTTGGTTCATATTATAAGATGCGCTTAACTATCAGTAGCGGTACATACTAATTCACAAAAACTGGGAGTGGGTATTTGCTGACGTTTTTTAGAGGACACTGATAATTTTAATGCTACCTATTCTCTATAGGCGATATGGTATTTTAACAATTATGTCGGTCGGGTGGTATGGATTACATTTTGATACTGATATAAACGGTTGGTTCATCAGTCGCGATTGATCCCAATATGTACTACTGCGAAATAGATGCTACAATGTCGAACTGATGTGTTACTTAAAAACAATCTATTTGGGAATTGGTATTCGAGTTTTTATTTTGATCAAAATTCAAGTTTGCATTAGGGTTTCCAGTACTAGAAAGTGGGCTGGTATTTGACAATGGCTAATTAGGAAGATGAGCGCAGTCGGTATTTTCGCCTACTTGCAGGTGTTTAAATGGCATGTTCAGTTTCGAAACAGTTTTGTGGCAAGTAAAATACGAGTAATAAGAAAATTACTCCTGCTGGGCGGTGGAAGTCAGCTTGTATCGAATAGTGTTGGATGGACATTCAGGTTTTTTACCTTGTTGTTTAGTCAGTGTGGAATTCAAATTTTACGCGACTGCAGTACTGCATCTCCCGAAAACACTTAATCACAAAATATCCAAAGTAGACTAACGGATTTAGTTGTCTATCATGTCTCACCTTAACCTGATTGGGACCTTTAATAGATCGGGAAGCAACAAGTTAATGGCAAGGTCACCTCTTCATTAATTCCGAATTCGCATAGTATCTCGAATAATCCCCTTCCATTGCTCACGATTTTCAGGAAGCTTTGTATTAATCAGTCTTGTTAACTGAAGTCAAATCTCGTATCTCAGTGTAATTTATCCACGTTTAAATATCGTTCAAAATTTACAAAATAAACTTTAGTGGTGTGCAAAGGAAAAATGTGCAATTGTATATTTTATTAAAGAACTTATAGAAAAGTATGTACAAAAGGTACTACTTGTTTGAGTAACGAAATGTTAGAGGAAATTGTTAAATTTCATCGATATCCAACTGATATTGGGGTTTTATGTAAATATGAAATAAAACTGCCGGATACCATTTGTATTCAAAACAAACAAGAATTTCAATTCTGCACTTTGAGGGACCGCTCAATGTGTTCTCGATCTGTTCCAAATTGATAATAATGTGGAGCCAATTCGAGTAGCCAACTTGGTTGGATGACGCTGACGCCACTGATTGAAGTGGAAGAAGCGTGATCCTCAGTCACTTTGGAATCATTCGATGTGAGGAATATGTTGGTAAACAGGATCAGACTAGGCAATCGCGCAGTTGATGAATACAGGATGCAGTTTGGATGCAATGCTAACTGATGATCGCCTCGGATAGTCAGATAGTGCGAACCAGAAGGAGCTAGTCGAGCCGCCTGAATGAAGATGGTTAAGAATAACCAAATCAAATTAACAAAATATTACTAGTAGAAGCATCGTCCGATATTCCTGAGCTAATACCAGTGAATGTAATTTACAACCCTATCGTAAAAATATGACAGTAGTACTCTGACAACCAAGAGCACAGATACAAGCTAAAAAGCACTTATTGTCAAGTGAGTAGAATAATTCTGCGGTGTGATGGTATTATGTAAGTCACAATAATGTGATCCGAAAACAAAAAGTTGAATAGTACTGGATGTTACTTATTTTAACTTATATAGTTCTGTTCCGCCTAGAGATCAGAAGTAAGCAAATATAACCAGTTCCAAGCCTAGGTAAAGGATGAGGGTTTGCGCCATACAACATCCAACAGTCAAGAACCGATGCCAACACTATTTAATTGTCATGATGCTTTAAATTTGTTCGATATAAAACCAAATAAAGAAAATTGACCAGGAATAGCGACCCTTTATAAAAGAAGTTGATTGAGAATAACTTTCAATATAGTTGCAATGTAGCCATTCGAAGATTAATAGAATCAATTTTTAAAAACTAATGCTGTTAAATTATTCAAACCCTATGTAATCCGATTCCGAAATTAGATACTTAATAACCAAACAACTTCTGGCTTATAGATAAGTACTTATGTAAAGCATAACAAGACTTCGGTTATAAATCAAATGAGAAACGTTAACGGCATCATCACAACTAGTGTATATCTATGCTACATGCTGTAAATAAATCCATATTTACCAAAGTACCGATCTGGTACAAGTGGCTAAGTTGCTAGACCTGTGCTTTCAAAGAGAAAAGATATCAATCCCACCAATAAAAATAAAATGGGAATCTCATGTTAAACTGATGAAAATGTCCACTAGATGAAAAATGTTTTGCGTAAATACAAAATAAGAAAACATTGCTACCAACTCCAACAATCAAACCGCTCATACCTGGTGAAAATATCCACGTATCAAAGCCCGAATAATGGGTTCCGGATTGCCCTCGGGTTCGGCTTGAACCCATGGCAATTTAAGTCGACGGAACATGGAACCAATTCGGTCGCGTAATGTGACCGCATGACTCAATCCGCGTTCGTTGAGGCCAAGTTCACGACACCAAGTGCGGACTTCGGCCGGTGTTTTGGTTTTCGTTTGGGTTTCAAACGCTTTAAAAGCATTCAGATTGGTTAGATGATCGCCTTGTCTACATCCAAAATATTGTCTGCGAAGCCGATCGCCAGTACGTTTGTAATTCGCGTCGGAAGTAAAAATCCCGTGAATCTGCAGTCAAATTATATCAAAACAAGCATGTATAAGTTACGAGCATTTAACAGAACAACCAATTAAAAAAATCCATCTTACTTGCATCAAGGATACTATAGCTGCCAATTCTTGAGAACATCCTTCTTCGCATGAACCCAAAAGTGCCGCTGCTGCCGCAGGTTGATCCAGACCACATGCGGCCGAGATCTCGGCTAATTTGAGACCTCGAGGCATAATTAGACGTCCAGTACCGGGATCCAAAGCGCCCAGAGCAACCAAATGCTCGGCTGATTGTCCAATGTGAGATGCAGGTGGAACATCAAGCCAATCGAATTTGGCTAATTGATCGACTCCAAGTGTTTTGAGACGTAACAAGGTTCCGGATAAATCTGTTCGCAATGCTTCTGGCAGTGTATAGTTGGGTAACAAATTGTTAAAAGAATTTTCTGTGTACAAACGAAACGCCTATAATATATAAAAATAATTTTAATTACATCGGTCTACCAAAACACTATATATATATATATATAGATTGAATTGCCAAAACAGTCTAAAACATCGAGCTTGGTTCAAACTATTAACGATCCATCGTCCAAGTTTTTGTTGATAAGTAATGAAGTATTATGAAAGTAGTTTTATATAAATATTTGCATTTTTTATTTATGTATGGTACATGTATACCTTGAGATACTTTTTAAGTACTCTGGGTGTATGCTTACACCCACCCGTCGTAGCGGAAGCCCAGTTATACCACTGTGCATTCGGTCCCTGCTGTAGTCTAGATGTATATAAGCACCTAGTCCAGGATGCACCACGTGGAGGAGGAACAGTCAGGACTATCACCATAATTTAAAATGGAGACTCTATAAGTGTTACTCATTCATTCTTTTATTTTGGTCAGTGACGTGATCACCTCTTCGTTATTTTCCATATTTATACGGCATACAAAATGATCGACTTCGATGGTTTAATAAGCGTAACAAACGCAGAAGAATAACAAAGTTTCTTGGCGGCAGACGGCATCCTTGTGACGTCGCCACTGATTGACGAGGCCGCCTGCCTTTTTATCAGGGTTATCTACCTTAGCCCAATGACTACATATGGTATACATATACCTTAAGATATATTTTAAGTACCATGGATGTATGTCTGCACCCACCCACCAAAGCGATAGCCCAGTTATACCGCTGTGCATTCGGTCCTTGCTGTTATTAGTCTAGATGCCTAGGGATACCCAGTCCAGGATGCACCACGTGGAGGACGGACAGTTAGGAATATAACCATTACTGGAAATTGAAACTTCATAAGTATTTCTCAAATCCTCAGGATCATTAGCGTCCCCATAAGCATTACTCAAATCCACAGAATCGTTAGGCAATTAATGACCAATAATGTTAATCCCTACTTGCATAATTTATCTCGTTAAATGTTTTCCTATTCAAGAACAATTAATTAGTTAACTGCTACCAAAAGTAGGTTTTATAAAAGCTTCTAATCAAACAAACCTACTTCACCTGTACGCGTACGTCCAGCCCGACCTGCTCTTTGTTTAGCTGAAGCTTTCGAAACTGGAACAGTGACCAAAGTTTCGAGACTGGTAATAGGATTGTAGGCCCGCATACGAGCAAAACCCGAATCGATGACATAAGAGATACCGGGCAAAGTGATAGATGCTTCAGCCACATTTGTAGCAACCACAACTTTGCGAGAAATTCGAGTAGGTCGTTCGAAGATGCGCAATTGTTCGTGATGTGGCAACGAGCCGTGGAGAGGAAGACAACGCAATGGCGGGTAGGACGGCGTTTTTGACTTAGCCATTTCCACCCGTTTGGTCAAAAATCGTTCCTTACGATCACGATATTCTTCGACTAAGTTTTGGACAAGCTGAGTAACTTCATTTTGACCTATACGATAAAAAATTGAGTATGTGAAAGAAAACTGGCAAAACGCTTGAGCGAGTATAAACTAGACCAACGTCATCATTATCGGTTGGTGCCACAAAGCTACTTCTATTAATCCCAGCTTTGTTAAGTATCGTATATAATTTTCTCCCTATTTTCTATCAATAAATACAATTTCATGACCTAAAAATGGCAACACTGTGACAAGATTGATGTCTTTAAAAATTAAAAATACCTGATTTTATATTAAAACAACATTTCTTAATAAAATGGCAACATATGATAATAATATATCCTATAAGCTCTTTTGACGTATGATTGCACCTATCTGCAAAATAGAAGATTAAGTATACAAGTGTACACAATCTCTCATAGAATTAAGTATAAACATAAAATAAACTATTTCAAAGTACAAAGCATGATGTATTACTGTGTTTAAAATTAAAACTGCATAAAATGTAAGTGTTAATCAAGAGTTCACAATCATTGGTAATTCATACAATTCGGGTTAGTTTGAGCACAATAAAATGTGAAAGCCAAGCATAAAACCTTTATACAACTGAAAAGAATCAATACAAAATTACATTGGGCACTATACATTTAAACTTTTAAATAATTTGACAGTTGAAAGTTTTAACAATTATTTTTAAAAATAAAAACTATTTAAATTATTACACTTACAAACAATCAATAAGGCGACTTTAAAATCTCCATTAAAAATCACACATTTATACATGTACAGTATAATTTAATTATTTCTATAAGAATATTATGAAGATTGTGGTTAAGTTGTTAAACCGAAATAATTCTGCAGGTTTCCAAAAAATATGAAAAATTGAAGCGAATTATTTAAAGTGCTACAGAAAATTAAAAATAATAAAGAGATGGTCCTTATACCAACTATTATTATTAAGTGCCTAGGCTAACACAGCAGGGAGCGAATTTACTAAGGTTCCGTTTTGGAGGATGGATACAAGCGTACATCATATGTGGCCGTTGGGCTGAGAGACAATCCTGAAAAAAAATCAGGCAAGGTCATCAATTTTCGTGAACAGTGGTGCCATCACAATGATGCTGTTTATTAGTGAAGAAACTTCAGTATTCTCCTACATCTTTTACAATTATGAAGCCATCGAAATCAATCATTTAATACACTGTATGCATGTAGAAATAATAAAGAGGTGATCCTATCACCAACCACAATAAATAATAATACCATTATGATTCGGATAAAAAAATATTGCGTTTTTTACCAGTGACAAACACAAGAATATCACCACCCAACGGCTTAGATTCGTGAAGTTCAAAAACGGTATTCTTTGCTGCTGTCAGATAACAAGGGACAGGATTTAACGAGTAAAATATATTTACGGGATATTGGCGACCTTCAACATTTAGATGTGCAACAGATCCAATAGCATTTGGTTCATCAGTTGAATCTACTTTGGCAAATTTTATATCGGCAAAATAGTCCACTAATCTAAAATGTTTAAACAAACACCATCAAAACAAAAATAATTAATTTCATAATGCCAAAAGGCTATGTATAAAAAATATAAAAGACGTTAGTAACGCACAACATATTCACATTCATTTACACAGATAAAAACCACTTTCAACACTATGTAGATCTCACATTTAATTATAATAACAAAAGTCTCAACGAAAACAAATTACAATTGTGCAGCATTGTGAACGTCCCACTAAACATGTAGTGTCAAAATTGATAGTGTTCTTTAATCAATCAAGATGTACATATCCTAATCATTAAATAATCATCATTTTGTTTAGAATTAAAAAATCGTAATAGTAACAGTAACAGTAACGTATCTTCAAATTAAAACCTGCTAAATCCCATTTCTGGTAGTAATGTTAGCAATAGGTAGAAAAGTTAAAATGCTACTTTATCATTTTTTTACTGTGTTGTAATGATGTGTTAGTACCAAAATACTCAATTAGTCAGCTTTGTTCGAATTAAACTGGGCCGTTTACAATCTATCCGTTTCGTTCTACAACGTGGATGCAGCCAATTAATAGTCAACCAACCATTTAAACAAATTTCCAAAAGTTGTTTGGTCAATATGATCAGAAAGGGTGTCTAAACTAGATTGGTCATATTCTACTCAGTTTTCCTGCACATCCAACCAAAATAAAAGGAGAAGTCCAACCATTACTTCGAGTAGAAAAATACCGGGGAGGCAACAAATAATTTAAGTTGACATGCATGTGAACCTAGTCGTTTTATTTATGTTAAATCTTTTCATCCAAATAAACTGCTAAAGTGGGCGTCAGATTACCATTCCTTTGAGGCAAATGGGACTTAGAGGGATTTAATTTGGAATGTAACTAATACTTAAAGTCAGCTAACAAGTGTACATTATTGAATGCACGTTTTAAACGTCGATTGTTTTACTAGATTTTGATAACTTTGGACTAATCTAGGTGAAAATAACCGATGGAGAATGTCAATCCTCAATAATAACGAACTAGAGTGAATTAATTAACACTCAAAGACAAACCTTGAAACTTAATTTACGCATTAAATAATGTGGCATACCAGTATAAATAGTATATTTTAACTAGTTGAACTAAAAGCTTTTCGATACAAAAATAAAAAATGGGTTTGACATTCGAAATATAATCAGTCATATTGCAATAAATCATTAAAAATTTCAGTTAAAACCAATCAAAACCTACTTTTTTCCCTCTAGAGTCGCCGAAGATACAATCAATCGTAAATCATAAGGTCGTTTTCGAAGTACTTTTTTAAGAAGACCCAATAAAATATCGGTTTGCACTGATCGCTCATGAACTTCGTCGAGCATTATTACACGAAATTTGTTAAGTAATGGATCGCGCAAAATTTCTTGTATTAACATTCCCTCTGTCAAATAAGATATCACAGTTAAATCAGGAGTTCGGCATTCCTAAATAATACATAAAATATAGTATATTTAAAAGCTTGCTTAGAAATATATACAATAAGTTGTCCTGATCAAAGTCTAAAAAAATTCAAGTTTAGCTGTGAATAAAAAGTCGCAGACCAAACAGATATACAAGCGTTTAGGTCGTTAATGTGTTAACAAGAAGGCGATATCGGTTATTGAAGTCAGTCTGAGTATAATCATCAAGCGGTTCTATTTATGGACAATACTGCCTGCTCCACATAAAGGATCCTAGAAAAAGTGGTTCAAAAATTGTTGGTCTTCTCACCAGAATAACTGACTGCAGTCAACTGGTCTATATATTCGCGGTCAAAACCCTTACAAAAACCCATTAAATACCAGTTATTAGAGAAACTGAGACTTTTTAAAAGAAACTCAAACTTTTCAATATTGTTGGTACAATCAAAAACGTTCATTTTGAACTCCAGACGATCTAATTTATTCAATTTAAACAAAAACTCAATCATTAAAAAAATACATTCAATTTTCCCAAAATTCAAAACCATCGTCTCTTAAATGTGAGCAATTTTCAGATAAATCGTTCAAATATCCTTGTTATAAGATGTAACAATTGCTATAATAATTCAATTGCCAACAAAAGCATGTCCTCCTTGATTGACCCAAATCACAAGATAGTATCATAAAACTATAAAGGAATAAGCTTACTGTGTTGCGGTGAAAATAGCCAATAGTGACAACATTCAATAAAACAACTAGTTCAACTCAAGCTGTTTTTTGGTTAAAAAAGGAAATGCTTGGACTACATTCATTTGACAACATAATTAAGGAGTACTTAGTGTCAAACACTATCTTTTGTCCTTATGCATTTTACTGCTTACATAAATAACGTACTTGTATAAAATATATTTATTTTCATTGAAGTATTGAAATTAGTAAGAATGTTTACATAATGTGCTAGTAATCAACAATTAATATATAAAATAGAAAAATAGCTTCAAAATGTACTTCAAAAATAATAGCTGATTAAAATACTAGTTTTACAAAGCCACCACAAATCCAACTAAACGAAATATAATAAACATAATTTTTCTTACAATGTTAAAGCAAATACTGAAAGCAGTAAAACAATTCTCAAACGTTATTTATATTATCTAGTACAAATAAATCCTTAAAAATAGATAATATAAGTTTAAAAAACATTTTTAATTAGTTAATGAAATGTAACTAATTTATAAAAACAATACTAAAATAATTTTGCAACTGCGCCTAGAGGATCATAAATAAACCGATCTAACCTGTCCCAAGCCTGGAGAAAGGAGGGTATGCGGCAGTAAAAAATGTCAAAACTATTTAATCGTTATAATGCTTCAAACTGGTTAGATACAAAACCAAATGGAGAAAAGTAACCATAAACAGAGACCCTCTCAAAAAATAACCCAACACTTTAAAAACGTGACAAAAATTACCTCAAAACGAATTGCATATCCAACTTGAGCCCCCAAAGTCCAGTTTTTTTCCTCAGCTACACGTGTAGCAAGAGTAAGTGCAGCTACTCTCCTCGGTTGGGTTACAGCCATTGTAGCACCAAAAGGACTAATTTTAGTTGCTTTTGCATTCAGCCAACCCGATTCGTACACATATTGTGGTATCTGTGTAGATTTACCACTGCCGGTCTCTCCAGTAATTATCACTACTCTAAAAAAATAATTAAGTTAGTATAAAAATGCAGATAATTGGTTTTAATCAAATTATAGGAATACTAATAATCCTAAAAATTTAATTAGTGCTAATAAAAGCTCCGTTTTTAATGGCAATATTTCTGACTGTCACCTCAACGTGGCGCATCGTAGACTAAATGTACCTAAGCACCTACAGTAACATAACTGGGCTTCAGTCCTGACGTATGGGTGCAAGCATACACAGAGAGAACTTATAATGTATCTTCAGGTATGCATATGCCATATGTAGCCGTTCGTCTAAGAAACATAAACTTGACAAAATTATCAGGTAGCCTCATCAATGCTTGTGAACAGTGGTGCAGTCAGAAGGATGCCGTCTATTAGCCAACAAAGTTCGTTATTCTCCTATGTTCGTTATGTTGGAGGCGATTGTTTGAAATGCAGTACAAAAATAAAAATAATAAATATGACCACTTTGCCAACCAATAATAAAATCAGAAACATTACAGGTTGGCTCACGAGTCGAGTAGGAGACAATTTCCTTTTAATCCTCGCTTCAAATGTATCAACATTATCGTGTCAAGAGAAAACGAAAATTAAACAAAGATATGAAATAAATAAAACATCAATATACCTGGAGGCTGTATTAACAAAAATTAAGCGAAATTGGAGATGGCATAAAGATCATAAGCCTTTAATGACATAACAGATTGAGCATTAACCACCTTTGAAGACAGGCTGTCCCAGGTATTGATAACCCCCAGGAGAACGTACTCTGGGTTTATTCAATTTGAGATTATGACCCCTGAAATAATTTTCAGCTAACGTAAAAAAAGGACGGGAAGATCCGGATGATAAAAATTGATACACCAGAATAAGATCACCCCGGAAACAGTTTGACAAAGTGTAGCCTATTCTAGTAGGACAGATGGTTTACAAAGCTAGACAATTTGGAGACAGTCCTTTGTACCTTCTAGAGACTGTGTATATCCGATTTTTAAATTGGAGTAGTAACCTGAGCACAGTATTCCAGGTGCCTTCTGATGTAAAGCATACAAAACAAACGAACACATCCCAGGGCAAGCTATCTAAATTCCTCCTACATAATTTAGTTCACCGATGGCAAGTTTGAATTGCTCTAGTGTGATATCCTGTGAACTTGAGTGCAGAGTCCACCAATACTCCTAGGTCCTTTATAGACTTAACCGATTCTACCGGTTGGAAGTCATGATGGAGAATTGTAAAGACATTCCCGGATGGTTTACTAAAATATGTTTGCACTTAACCAAGTTTAGAAAAAGAGTATTTTTAGCGGCTCAGCCATAGATGTGGGAGATGTCAGCCTGCAATAATTCAGGGTTAGAACCCCAGATCTTAACATGTGCATAAAGCAGGATGTTAGATTGAACTACTGCAGGTAGATTGTTAATAAAATAATAAATAATAAAAGTCCTAATACACACCCTTGGAGCACACATAAACTGATATAATAAGAAAGGGATAGATCTGTTCCAAGTCGGACTCTAAATAGGCGTTTAGAAAGAAAGTCTGAAATCCAGGTGTGGATTGGACCAATAATTCCAAAAATTATATATATATATATATATATATATATATAATCTACAATTTCTGTAGTAATCAGCAACACGATACTAAAAGTTTTCCGACCAACTTAATAATGAAATTGTTATAAAATAAAAAAAATCAGTTAAAATATTAACTATTTCAACTAAGTTAAACAAACAAGTACATACTATAACACTTTGTAATTAAGTATTTCTAACTATTTACTTTGAACTTATAAATGAAAACTGACTCATACAATAAATAGTAAAATAACAAAACATACCTAAATTTTTCAAGTAAATAAAGAAACTTGGTTCTAGACATAAAAACGGGTAGCTTCCGACGTTGTTGTTCAAAAGAATCCATTGAATCATTATGACGAGTTAAAATACTAGTACCAATACAACCATCCTCATTAAATTCAGGTACTTCTTCTTCAATAACTAAGTTCGTTTCATCTAATTCGTTAGGCCGAACAAACCGATGAGAAGGAAAAGCAGACATAATATTCAATAACCAACAAATTTAAAGTAAAATTGTAATGAATAAAAATAAGTTATAAAAATTGTGGATAATCTAAGATAAAACACGCGAAATTTGGTTTTTATTTAGCGGGAATAAATTAGCCAATAGAAATTAATAGGAGCTACATTGATTAATGGTAAAGTATTTAAGTAAAAGAACTTTTTCTTTAAGAAAATATAAAAACTTACTCTAAAAAATAAAACTTTAAAACTTTTTTAAAATGTTTAAAGGTTTTTGTTTTGATTTTAGTGTTTGTTTTCATTAAAAAATATTTTAATTTGTCTATTTAAAATATGCTTTATTAAATTTTATGTATAACTTAAAAATTATTATTATTTTAATATATATATATATATATTACTGTTTATGCTTGGGAGGTCAGGATCAGGATCAGGACGGTACACGAGGTGCGTACAGGATACAGGATAATTTACGAGATTAGTAGGAAAAACTCCTTTTGATTCTCGGTTTTGAAATATCAATATATCTGGGGAAGAGAAAAGAATAAAACTGGGAAAATATAAATAAAAGTTAAATAAAATTAAGGAGGCCATGCTTATCATAGGCTTGCTTAAAGGAATCAAGAGAAATAATATGGGATGGCAAATTATTCTAAGCGGAAATGACCCTGTGGGAGAAATAACAACTACGGAGACGGGTACAAGCTCTAGGCTTGAAAAACTTATACTTATGATCCCTTAACATTTCCTGTGAGGGAACGAAAAATAATGCACTACGCCCAGAATGAACTAATTGATACACTAAATTAAGGTCGCCTCGGAGTCTTCTATCTGATAACGGAAAAAGCTTTTTTTTAGCCGATTAAGATGATCAACATTATTATTATTATTTTATTATTTATGTTTACTACTTTGAATGTTTTATGAGAAACATCTTTCAGCAGTGGACAATTAGCGAAGCCAAACGTGGGCCCGCATTTAGTGCCGGTGATGGGATTCGGACCCATGTCCACCGAGGTTCGAATTGAGCGCTGTACCGCTAGACCACCCCGGCACTTAGGATCTTAGGTATTTTAGAAGCGTAGAACTTTATCCTTTTAATCCTCGGTTCTCAAAGTATCTGAAAATTTGAAATCGGGGAGAATAAAGAGGAGGAAGAAGCTGGGACAAAAAAATTTATAATTGTGAGAGAAAAGTAATAAAAGTATGGTGGAGAAAAATGAAAGAGTAAATTAGAAATTAAATGAAATTGGAGAGCATGTGTTAGGCATAATTTATCTTAAATGACCCTAAGGACTTAGAATTGACTACATGACTGGGAAGCTTATTCCATTCTGTAATGGATCTGTGTGTGAAATGATTTAGTCTAACACTAGTGAGAGCTCTGGGTTTGTGAATCTTTAGACAATGTCCCATAAGGTTACCATTATTAACATTTAAAAAAATGAGTGATTCTATTACTCGCGAATAACTGATATATTAAGATTAAGTCGCCTCGGAGTCTTCTATCTCCTAAAGGGAATAATTTTAATTTTTGTAAACGTTCAGAATAAGACTTGAAACGAAGCTCATGAGGGAGTTTGGAGAGCATCCTTTGGACTCTTTCCAGTTAATATATATCACCTTTCAGAGATGGGGCAGTTACCTGGATACAGTATTCTAAATGTGGTCTAATATATAAGATAAATAGTAATCGAAGGCTGTCTATCGGAATTTTGCCTAAATTGCGTCTGAAAAACTTAATCAGGCTAAAACATTTTTGGGTCACTAATTTGTGATGTAATAAGAAGACTAGGGATGATGTAAATGTAACACCCAGATCTTTAACTACTTTTACTGTTGCAATAAATTTATCCCGAATCGTAAATGTTACCCCCGAAGATCGTCCGAAAGTTATATGCTTACACTTTTCTAAATTTAAAGGAAGCTTATTTTTAACCGACCAAAGATAAATATTATTAATATATTGTTGCAAAAGTTCCGGGTTTGTGCCCCAGATTTACATACAGCATACAGCAGAATGTTTGATTGAATTTTCGCAGATAGATCATTGACAAGCAAGATAAAAAGTAGGAGACCTAGGACTAATCCTTGTGGCACACCTGATGTTATTTTGCACTGGGTAGATAACGTGTTCCAAGCCTAACTCTGAAATATTGATTCTTTAGAAAATCACTAATCCAATTTAATAGAGGATCACTTATGTCAAAAGTCTTTAACTTAGCTATTAGGAGAAAGTGTGGGACTTTATCAAAAGCTTTAGAGAAATCGAAGTAGACAGCTTCAACGCATGGGTGTTGCTATAAATCACTAGTTAGACCGTTAGTGAATTCTAATAGGTTAGTTAAACATAAACGAGAGGGGATAAATCTATACTGAGCAGGATTTATTAACTTCTTATCAGGAGATAGTCTACTAAATATTCTTCGATAAGTCTCTCTATTACTTTACTAGGTGCAGGTAGAATGCTAATCGGCCTGTAACTATCAGGACTAAATCTGCTGCCTGTTTTGTGAATTGGCCTGATGTAAGCTAATTTCCAGACCTCTGGTACTTGCCTACTAAGAAGGGATACATTAAATAAATGATAAAAAACTGGTGCAATACATCGGCACACTCCCTAAGAATTCTAGGGTAAATACCATCAGACCCGCATGAGTTAGATTTTAGATGCTTAAATTGTTTACAAACCTTAGTGATTTTAAAATTGTCTAAACAAGTAGAAGGATCGGTAGAACAGCTGGCTACCATCTCTCCAGTGCAAAAAACTGACTTAAAATATTCCTTGAAAGCTTCGCACCAAGATTTAGCTGATAGAGACAAACCATTGCAGTCTTTAATACTAGGAAGAACATATTCCGAACATCGTTTTCTTTTAATAAAATAAAATAAAATATTTAAAATCATTTTTGGCTTTATGTAACAATGTGTTAAGTTTTTTAGCTTTATACCTTTTAATGGCTGCCATGACTTGATTTCGAATATCGATATATTTGTAATGAAATCAAGGCAATTTCGTAGCGTTCCACTTAGTAAATGCAGAGTTCCTTTTCTGGATTAACCGCTTAATACGGCTGGAAAATATCTTTTTATATGAGGCTTGAGTTTTAAAAAAACAAATAACCTAATGGCACGACTAATGATGTTTGTTATATGTGAGTATAGGCAATTTACAATATCAAAACCTAGTAGATTTCAATTGGCATTGAGAAAAAACTCCCGTAAATCATTAAAGTTAGCCTTCCTAAAATCACGGGAGGGTAATATGTTCCCTTTTTGCAATTTAGGGATAGGCGTGGGGAAATAAACGGAGAAAGACAGGACTGAATGATCGCTTCTTCCCAAGGGAGAGAAAAACTTGATAGAGTCTACTAGAGATGAAATGTTAGTAAAAACCAGGTCCAGACAAGATAGATGGCTTCCAGCTCTATATATAGTAGGAGAACGGACATGCTGCTGGAAGGCGTGTTTAATACTAAAATTAAGCAAACTGTGTTCAAAGAATACTTGAGGCCCCTCAAGGGAATTCCAGTTAATTGAGGGAGCATTGAGTCCCCATTAAAACAATGTATTTATAAGGTAGGGAGGCGAGGAAGAAGAGTTCTTTTACAAAAATCTATCTAAGGCCTTTGAGAGAAGAAGGGGGTCTATACAAAATAGAAAAAAGAGCTAATTTTTCCGAAGCCAATAGAATCTCTAAATGCAGAAAATCATACCCCTTAAACGTATCACCTGAAACTGGTCTAAAAATAGAGAACTGTAGGGAGTTTTTGACATAAAAATACACCCTCCACACTTACCCCTATGCGAGTCCCTCTTAACAATATTATACCCATGAATGCTTATTTCACTATTTAAAATTTCATCAATGAGCCAAGTTTCTGTAACCCCAATGATGTGTGGTTTATAAGAGGTGGCTAAACACTTAAACTCAGACAACTTATTCCTAAGACTAAGAGCATTAGTGTACACAACTTTGAGTGCTACGGAGTTATTAGTAATGGTAAATTTTGTTTTAGTCGATGTCTTAATGAGATGTAGATTGAACCCCGAGGCGAAAGGAGAAAATCCTAATTGATTCTATTTAGCCTTAAAGGTGTTAACCTAAAAGTAGGGACTTTAGATGGGTTTAACACATTGTTGGGGATATTACCTAGGAAAAAGACCACTTGGGTCTTTTTTTCTGGTGGTAGATCCTTAAAAAGTTTTAGGTTGAAAGGTAGCGAATTTCTAATACTAGGCCAGCTTAAAAAGGTCTAATACATGTTGAAGCGAAGGGAATCTGACAAGTAACGGGGGGGGGGGGGCAGAATGAGCTAGTTTACAATAAATTTTACTTACTTTAATTAAAGGTGCAAGATGGAGAATATCCTTACATATATCAAATACGATTTGGTGACAATTGGTCACTGTGTCGGGCATACCCTTAATAATAATATTACATGCTCTTTGTTGTTCAGTAACAATATCTTTAGAGGCGTTAAGAATCTCTTCCTGAGAAAGTTTTAACGCACAGTTTGCAGCTGCATTAGCTGGGCAGAGTATGGAAATATGAGATTTTAACTCAATTATTTCCTCATAGATATTACTAATATCGATTGTCAATGCATCAAATTTTTGTGCAAGAGCACAAATTTTCTTACACACTATAACGTTGTTACAGTTATCTTCTAAATATTTATAGATGTTATCCACTTTATTCTCAAACAAGTCGCCTGTTTCTTTAATGGGTTTGCATTTTTTATGCAAACATTCCCTACAAATAAAATATTTATCCGAATGAGCGTAAAAAGCATAACTACTTATTAAAAGTCCCGTAAAACATTCATGGAACCAAAAATCACATGGGGAACATATCATCCCAATTTTTACAGGTTTGCTACACTCACGCCGTCCACAGTAATTTGAGTGTGAATCCATTTATATATAAGCAACGAAAACAAAACAAAAATATTTATAAATAATAAAAACAATGCTTTTTTTAAACAAATAGTAAAAAGAACCAAAAATTATTTTTAAAAATATGCAAAATGCAATCTGATTAAAGAAAGAGCAAAAAAATCAAACTTATCGTGAATCAAAAATTGCGCGCTGGTGATGCGCGCATCACCCTACTTGTTACAAGTTACTGGTTAATACACGAGTTGAGTAGCAGTAAAACTCCTTGTGATCCTCGGTTCTAATTATCAACAATATCAGTAAGATTTGGGGAGAAATATAAAATGGATGGTGAGGTAAAAGGGGATTAGTCACAAAAAAAAGTATTTGAAATCAAGATAAAATCAAGGTAGATAGTGGAAGTTAACAATTATAGAAAACGAGCAAAAATTATAAATATGCAAAAATAATAATAAAACAAGTGCTTATTACAATACAAAAAACACTGCAATAATCTTCAAAACAGAAGAAAAGAGAAAAAGATAAATAACGCTCCAATGGACGTGTAGCGTGACGCGCGCTTTACTCCGCGAGTGTCCATTGGGGCGTTATTCTTCCTTTTCTTTTTTCTATTTTTTAAAGGTTAATGGAGTGTTTTTGCATTGTAATACGTAACTTGTTTTTTTATTATTATTGAATATTTATAACTTTACTCATTTTCTACTCTTTACCTTAATTTTGTCTTAATTTTAAAGTTTTTTCTGTAACTAATCCCTTTTCACCATCTATTTTATATTTCCCTCTTGAAAATTTAAGATAATTTGAGAACCGAGTACTAAAAGGCGTTTTGGTTTACTCAACTTGTGTACAATTCTGATCCTAAAGTCACATCACCCATACTAAAACGAGACTCACAAGGCACATTACTAGGCTTCCATGGGCAGTCAGTCATATTTTCTACAAGGACAGATTAACCAGTCTTAAAATCTTCTTGTTGCAAAATAGAAAACTCCGAGGCGACCTAATCTTATCAATTAGTTAATTCCGACTTTCTCAATCCTTAATTCTCCAAATCAAAAGACTGTTTTAACTGCGTAGACCAAGGGCCCATACTCGATTAAGGCAACATTATTTTACTTATTAAGTTATTTCAGTCTGGAATAATTTTATTTTAATAATCAACGCCCCAATTTTTTATGCTTTTAAGTGCGCCTACAATACATGTACACTTTCTAGACACGTCTACATGATGATCTATCTCTAACACTATCCAATTTACCCCGTGGTTTTGCTTTATTATATTTTGCTTTGTTACTTTTTCCCTTTACGATTATTCCCTCTCCCAAAATATCTATTATTTTTAAACCGAAGACCAAAAAAAATTCTTCTATTAAACTCGTATATTAACCTGCAACCTGCGACTTGCAATTATCCTGATTACTGTTTGTTCACAAACCTCTTTTTTTTTAGGATTTTTCAGGATTGTACACAAGTTGAGTAGGCCAAGATACCTCTTAGCACTTGGTTCTCAAATTTTTAGAAAAGAATATGAAATAAATGGTGAGGTAAAGGGGGGATTAGTCACAGTAAAAAATTGAAATTAAGACAAAATCAAGGTAGATAGTGGAAGTTAGCAATTATAGAAAACGAGCAAAAATTATAAATATACAAAAATAATAATAAAACAAGTTACATATTACAATAATCTTTAAAAAAGAGGAAAAAACGATGAATAGCATGTATGGGTACAATTTTGTTCATGTTGTCACCCATCTTAATACTAGTGTCTCGATTCTTTGTTTTATCCTTTACCGCCCTCTTTTTATATCTAAACAACCTGATAAAATTCTTATTCAAGAACTTTATTCCTTAATTACTTTACCTCTCCACCATTTTATTATCATGTGTGATTTTAATGCTATTATCTCTTATTTACTTCTTTTAGTAAAAAGCGATTACTTCCTCCTTTCTTTTAAAGTATTTGTTTCCTACTCCTTCGATCGTGCGTATAATTTGATTAAGGATCCTATACCAGATTTTTGTAAGACTGAATTTAATGGTATGAAGTCATATATAAACAACTCCAATTTGAACTTTTTACTCGACGGAAATATAGGGTCTGTTTATTCCCACTTTATTACCGTTATTCAGGAAACTACTAGAATGTTTGTTCCTTTTTTGTTTCTAGACATAAGAAGCCCAAGTTTCCTGGGTACCTTAAAAGCTGTCTACTAAAACAAAGAAAAGCATTTAATTTATAAAAAATGTATGGAAAATCTCAGATATCTTTAGTCTTTAGCATAAATATTTACTTCTCTGTAATAAATGTGTAGATTTTATCGAAATCTGCAGGAGTAAACAACTTCTCAAGTTTCTCGAAAATACTTATAAGATAAGAGCCTCTTGTATAAATATATTAAAAATAAACAAATATCTGATAATTCATTCCCTTCCCTTAACGGTTTTGATGGCTGCCTATTCTCTAGGTTTAAGGCATGTCACCTTTTTAGTAACTATTTCAGTTTTGTTTTTCATTTTACTAATCCTCCTTATTTTTGCCAATTCTTTCTTCAGCATTATCTCCCCATCTTTTAATACTGATTAAGTATTTAAGCAGTTATTTAAATTGAATTCCTCTTCTTGCTGTTCTGACGGTATTTACCCTAGAGTTCTTAAAGAATATTCCAACATATTAGCCCCGGTTCTTTTACAACTTTTTTGTCTTTTTCTTCAGAGTAAATGCCTTCCTCTAATTTAAAAGCAAGCGTTTATAAGGCTTATCTGTAAGTCGGGTAATGGATTTGTCTCTGATAGTCATAGACCTATTAGCATCCTTTTTACCCCTAGCAAGGTTCTTTAGAGTTTAGTCGAAGCCCATATAATAGAGTTTATTTCTAAAAAATAATCTAATTAGTCTTTTACAACATAGTTTAATGCTACAGCGATTCTGTTTTACAAACTTATTGCATTATACCAATAGCCTTACCTCCTTATTAGACTATATCCCTTCCGTTAATGCCATCTATTTCGACTTTATTATTAGATAAGTTAAAGTTGTTAGAATTGTGGGGCCTTTGTATGATTGGATAAGGGGTTATCTTCATCTGAGGAATTTGAGAGTTGGGCTAGGCAGTGACCTATCTAATCCCTGTGAGATATCATCAGGTGTTCCCCAAGGGTCGGTTCTTGGTCTATTGCTTTTTATCATATTTATTAATGACTTGCCTTTACTGATTTAGTCTAACATCTTGCTGTATGCTGACGACGTTAAAATATGAGGCTCTAACTTTAAACTTTTACAGCAAGATATTTTCAACATTCAGGATTGAGCATCCAAAAATGCGCTCCCTTTTAATCTTTCTAAATGTAAGCATATCAGTTTTGAGCAACTTTCAGACATTACCTTCATAGCCACTACCCCTCCAATTTATAAAAGACCTAGGTATGACTTTCATTTTTTCCTTCCTGTTTTCAGAGCATTACACTGTAGCTGCGCAAGAGAGTTTTAGGCTTATCAATTTTTTATACGTAATTTAGGTAATATTCCCCCTAGTTGCGTACGTTTACTACATATGCTTTATATAAGGCCTCAACTTGAATATCGCATTCAAGTTACGTCCGCATCCTTAAAGGACATATCTATTGTTTAGATCAAGTTAAAAAAAAACCCACTAAATTACCTGAGATTTTTTATAATGTGGATCACATCAATCGGTTAAAACTATTTAAATTATTTTCTTTATTCGATAGAAAACTCTGAGGCGACCATATTTTAGTTTACCAACTTGTTAGTTCAGGCTGTAGTAATATATTTTTTGTTCTTTCCCGGGACTAGTTAAGGGGACACCAGTTTAAGCTTCTAAAACCTAGAGCACATACTTATATCTGCGGATGTTATTTCTTCTATAAGGTCATTACAACATTGAATAATCTGCGTTTTATATTCTTTCGGCCCCTTCCCTTTATTCTTTCTAGCAAGCCCATGACAAGTATACTCTCCTCAATTTTATTCAATTTCCCTTTATCATTTACAAATTCCCACCACCCCCAGTTTTTCATTCTTCTCACACTCCAGAAATTTTAATATTTCAAAACCGAGGATCAAAAGGAGTTTCTTTTATTCAATTTGTGATTTATCTTGTATCCTGTATCACTTGCGAGGTGAGGAGCTCGTCACGTTATACGTCCATTGGAGCGTTATTAATCTTTTTATTTATTTTTTTATTTTGAAGATTATTGCAATGTTTTTGCATTGTAATACATAACTTGTTTTATTATTATTTTTGTATGTTTATAATTTTACTCATTTTCTATAATTGTTAACTTCCACTATTTATTGACTTTTGAATCACTGCGATACGCTTGCGTGACGTGCTGATCAAAAGTTGTTTTGTTGTTTTGCGCTTGCTTATTGTTGATTGTTTTTTAATTGTTTTTCTTTTGATGTTATTTGTTTTTATATAGTAATTGTTACAATTTTTGTTGCTTAATTACTTAGTTTGTACTGTTTTTTGTGATTCGTGGTTAACTTTTGTGTTCTTTATATCAATTGTGTAACTGTGTTGTGCAATTGATTAAACAAGTGCGATTTTATTCATATTCGTGCTTAGATTCTTTGTATTTCTATTTGATTATTATTTTGTTGTTGCATTGTGATACTTGCTTTTATATTTTGGTATTTAACTTTAGTCTCCTGTTTCAATGAACTTCCCCAGACCATCAACTTGTGGCAGGCAAGGTTATAATAAGTCAGTGAAGTCAGGTATACTCTGTTCTGGGTGCTACACCTGGTTTCATAAAAACCGTACTGGTCTATCAGAATCCCTCTTTAATAAGTTAGGGAATAGCGATACCGATTTTTACTGTATAAACTGCCTTTGGGCCAAAGAAGCTAAGTGCACTGTTGGATCTTCTTTTTGACTTTATTAAAGACTTTAAGGAAAAGAACTTTGACTTAAAAAAATTAATAGAGTTTCTTCATGGAATTTATACCTTTGTTGCTGCTGCCTTCGGGAAACAAGCAGTTAATTTTAATTTACTTACTACCTCGGTTAAGAATCTTACGCCAGTGCTTAGTATGCCTACACCTCCCCCAGTAACAAACGCTGTTCTCCGACTCTCCCAAGATGAAATCATATTAGCTGCTAAGCAATTTGCTGCAAAAAGAAGGAGGAAACTTAACATATTAGTAAGGAAAATCCCGGAATCTGCCATTAATTATAAGGAATTAGTTTAAAAAATTATTAATACTTACTCTCCTGGCTACACTAATTTCAAAGTCTCCCGTATGACGTGCAAACGTTCCCATATCTCTCCTCCCATTGTTGTTAGTTTCCGTGCCACTAATACAGTAGCTGATATCATAAACTCCTGGCTCGCTTCACGTAAAAAAATTTCCAGGGATTCGGTACATAAAAATCATCCACCTATAGACAGGATAGGCAAAATCCACCTGCCAGTGCCTATGACCTGTCCTAAACTTTCGGCTATTCCAGTTGTTAAAATAACTTCTCTCCGTCCCGTTGTTAGTTCTTCCTGTATCTCCAATATACAAGATTTTTTTCTCTCGCCCCAGAGTCATGTTCCAGTCCACTATCGACCAAGCAGGTCAAGTCCTTTATTACACACTTAAACATAGCTCCTATAAATGTTTTTTATACTAATGCGTTTAGTCTTTCAAATAAGTTACCTGAAATGTGTAATTTAATTGATGCCTCTAAGCCCCATATCATTGGCATTACAGAAACAAATTAGCATTCCAACATACGCGTTACGCTTTTTGTAAACAGTAAACAGTTAGAGAGGCAGGATCTCATTAAAATAAGCCCGTGTTGGGCAGGATTTATGAGATTATTATTTATAATAAAGTTAATGAGATGTGATTTAAGAATTTTTTTGAGAATTCTGCTAGGACCAGGTAGAATAGCAATAGGCCTAAAGCTATCAGGCTTAAACTTGCAACCTGACTTGTAGATCGGACGAATAAAAGCAGATATCGCGACCACGCTTATTTTTAATAAACTTATAAAGGAGGCTCCTATCGGACTTGGCATTTCCCAGGAGTGCATGGAGTTTTTGATCTTTAAGCCGCCTAAAACAAACAACTCCCGTATTCCAGAAATCAAGATATTTATAGAAAAAACACTAGAGACCGGTCAATTTCTACGTACGAAATGCGGAATTGCGTGATTTAAGGATTTGAGAAAGGTGATGTGGAATTTTGGGTTTAGAACGGGACGAGTTTTAAAACGGGATAAAACGATTTATGCCTAGTCTTATCGTACTAGTAAAAATTTCATACAACCTATCAATGTCAATTGTCTTTAGAAAATTCTAATTATAGTTGCAAAGAAAGTTTCTGAGCTCTACAAAATCGGTTTTCCGGAAATTAGGAACCGGCACGGACTGGTGGTTAGGAACTATGTATGGTGAGGGGAGATGTACCTCGAAAGTGAGAAAAACGTAATCTTTCTTGCTCAAAGAGACCCGATGAGTAATACAGTCAATTAACAAATGTGGAGTAGAAAAGACTAAGTTTAGACAGGAGGAGGAGGAGGAGCAACCAGCCTTATATCTAGTGGCAGTACAAACATGCTGAGTGAGAGCATGTTCAATGCTAAATTAAAGTAAGAAGTTGTCAATCTAATTTAAAGAGCAGGCGAGTGTCTTCCAATTTATTAAAGGAGCATTAAAGTCATCTATCAAAATGAGAAAGTTATGTGACAATGACAGAATCGAATGAAGGTCTTGGAATAAAACAAAATAAGAAGCTTTAGATAGAGAATGTGGACAATAAAAAATAGAGAAGAGGATAAGCTCACCTGAGAATAGCAAAATGTTAACCGAAAAAAAATCATATCCAGGATAAGAGCGGCTGGAGGGTGCAAGAATGGAAAAACTTATACCGTCCTTAATAAAAAAAAGACAACCTCTACTTCTATGGTTCTGAGAGTCCGATCTAATGACATTATAGCCAATAATTAGCAGCTTGCTATCACTAATGTCTTCAGAAAGCCAAGTTTTAGTATATCGGTCTGATGTAAGCTAATTTCCAATCCGTAGGTACCTTACCTTGGTTTAAGGAAAGGTTAAACGTATGGGCAAGTGCTGGGGCTAATATCGCGGCACATTCCCTGAGAACTCTCGGATATAATTCTTCCTAGCCCCTAGAGAAAGATTTTAATTTGGAAAGGAGATTACGAACTATCTTCAAAGTAATAAAAGGGGACCCAGATAAACGCAAGGGACTGGTGAATAAATTACTTGTAAAATCAGCATTGAAGACAGATTAAAAGTATTTGCTAAAAGTGTTACAGGTTTCAGGCAGGGGAAGAGGAGACCCATAAATATCCTTAAGTTGTGGAAGAAAATTGGTAATCCCTCGTTTATTCTTAATGAATTTAAATAACAGGCTTTTATCAGTTTTAGTTTTGTTTAGGAGACTATAAATTTTACAATGCTTGAGGTTGGTAAAGCTAAGTGCACATTTGTTTCGTAATGCAATCTGGCATAGTCTTCAGATGAGAGAGATAAAGATAGAAATCAACTCGAATTCATGACTTGTAGCAACAAGGGGAGAAAGTAGGGAGTAATTTAGGTCGTCTTTAATAAAAAAGAAACACCCACTACATTTAGTTTGCTTAGAATCTGACTGGATACTACTATAGCCTTGGATTGGCTATTTATTATCAAGTATATCATCCGACAGCCATAATTCAGTAATGCCAATGATATAAGGTTTATCATCGAGGACTAAAAAACTTTACTCAGTATGCTTATTTAGGAGACTACAGGCATTGGTATAAAATACTTTTAAGGAAGGAATGCAGGAAGAAAAAGAAGCCGTTTTGTTCTTTTTAGACGATAGTGGAATTGGACATGGCTCCGGGGCGCTAGTGGAAAATCCTGAAAATCGGGGACGTGGGGCAGGCTATTATCTAGTCTAAGGGGGATTAACTTAACTTTTGGGATAGGAGCTAATTTTGCACAGGATGTGTGAAACGACAACGGGGTTTTACCAATCCTATCCGTCGTAGCGTGATTCTTATGCAGGCGGATCTCCGGGAATTGAGATTTAATAGCCGACCAATTACTTAGGATATCTGAAGCTATGTCTGAGGTTTTGAAGGAGACAATAATAATAATAATAATTATTATTTATTTTAGCACACAGTGAATGATAAAGTATTTAAATAAAAGAACTTTTTTTTAAGAAAACATAAAAACTTAATCTAAAAAATAAAACTTTGAAACTTTTTTAAAATGCTTCAAGGTTTTTGTTTTGATTTTAATGTTTGTTATCATTAAAAAATATTTTAATTTGCTTATTTAAAATATGCTTTATTAAATTTTATGTATAACTTAAAAGTTATTATTATTTTAATATATATATATATATATATATATATATATTACTGCTTATGCTTGTGAGGTGATGCGCGCATCACCCTACATGTGCATTGGAGCAGAATACAAGATTTCAGGATTTTGCAGGAGTTGAGTAGGCCAGTTAGCATTTGGTTCTCAAATTTTCAAGAGGTAATATAAAATGGATGGTGACCTTTTTATTACATTTTGCTAATACCCAAAATATCTAAATTGTTTCTGTTTATTTTTTGAAGAACTTGTTTTAAGTGTCTACTACAATGAAAATATGCTCACATTATATGTTCTAACGCTGATTAAGGTTTCGGCTTTTACTCAACCCTATCATCTATGTACGTGCTGTTACTTCTTTGCTGTTGTTTGCCGGAATAAAGTCCTCTTATTCTTTCAGAAGCCAAGTTGCTAATCTTGTGCTCAAACCCTTCTTTTTTATCCAGGTTTATGACTAAAAAATTAGATTATTTTTGGTTCTCCCCCCATTTGAATACAAACTATATAAGATTCTCCACATTGTAAAAAATTCTAAATTCTAACTCAAATTAGAGGAGGTTTTGCTTAATGTTAACATAAAATCTGACCAAAAATTAGATTTTATTTTAGCTACAGTCAACAATAGTAAACCCATCTTTTCTAAACCTTGTAATGGTCTACAAAAAATGGAATGTCGTGATAAACTGGCAGATTTCATTTGTTTAGTGTTAGAAGAAATGAACAAGTTGAAGAGGTTAGTTGTTAAGCTAGCTGTCCCTTCCTACGTGATCTAAACAATTTTCAGGTTTTTAGGAAAAAAACATCTTGGCAACAAAGCAGCGCGCTGACGACTCAAGAAAAGAGTGTAATATAATATTAAAGGGTATTCCAGATTTTACTCTTAAATTCAGGGAGTTACTTACTAACATTGTAAAAAACTGTTGCCTCAATGTCCAAAATCTTAAGCAAGTATTTGTATTCTGATTCCCCACTACTGTTTTTTGCAATTCTCCAGTTATTTAGACGGCATTTTTAATAAGTGGCACAGTTTTTCTCAGTATCCCAAAATTGTAGTTACTAACTTTTGACGTGAGGAAAAATTTAGCATTAATGTCTAGGAATCCAGTGTTAAATTCCTTAAAAACACCCATTGTAAAACTAACCTCCCCCAGGCTAAATAAAGGTTTTCTTGGCTTTAACAGCCTTCAGGATTTTTTACAGGCACCCCAAAGTTAGTTCGACTTTTTAGTTGTGTTTTTACCAAAACAATACGCCACACTACTACTCTTTGAAAATATACTACACCAATGTTCTAAGTATAACTAATAAATTACTAGAAATCCAAACGTTAGCGGTAGCCTCAACTCCCCACCATATAAACATATTTGAGACTTGACTTTCAGAAAATATTATTGACAGTAAACCATACATTAGTTGCTACATTGTCTGTTTAGATTCTGGAAAGGGGTGCGAAGAATGCCTTTTCTATATTAAGGACAACCTGCATTTCTTAATTGCCTTTTTGTTTACATAGCCTTTTGTGACAATTTTAATTAATGTAACCGGTTTTTTTAAACTGAACTAGTATTTAAAATAATTAACATATTTTTCTGCGTTTTTTTGTTAAAAATTAATTAATTTTTTAAACATTAAAACTGTTTTAAATTAAAATCATTATTGACTAATTACATGTATGATGTAAATTTAGGCTTGTTAATTTATACATTTACTTAGAGATAGAAAATATAATTTTGTTTAAATTTTTTATTAAATAATAATTAAAAAAAATTATTTTAAAATGTAATTAATAAAAAATTATCTATTAAAATAATGTAAACTTTGGGCTCAGCATAAAGCCGTTATTTTCAAATGTAGCATTTTCAAAAATTATGCAAATAGTAAATTATAATACGTAAAAAAGATTACTTTATTTAAAAACAAATTATAAAAAATTTAAATTATAAATAAAAAAGTTTTTGTTTACATTTATTAAATTATAGATATTATTTCTTCTTGTTATGAACGGGTGTTGGGCGAATTAGCGTTCAAGTGATCTACTTATTATCCGTATACTTTGGTTTACTAACCCACTACTCCCAGGGTTCGAAACAAGAACACAACACAGTGTCCAGTTACCTAAAATAACAAATAATAAGAAAAGATCGAGTAAAAAGTTATATTTCAAAACTTTACACAACAACCAAAATAAAAAAATCATAAGAAAACACTATGGCTGACCAAAACATAAGATACTAAACATCGAAAACCGAATAAATAGCATAAGAAAACGCCGGTCAAACAAAAGATATCAATATCAATAAAATATTGTTTTCAGAATTAATATGTAATTTTTATGATAAGTACTATTGCCTATGATCTTCATAATTCAGCTTTGAGAATAAATTGTTACAGTTACAAATGATGATCGCAGAACATTGCGTGGTTGGCTAAATTGAGTATAAAGATTGATGTCGGTCGGAATAAATAAATTTCCAAACGGATGATTGCAATGAGTACCAAAATATGCGAGTAGTTTATTGTGATTGAAAAACCGATACGCTGCTTAATATTTGTAGTGGATGCAATCGGGAAAAGATTGTAACAAAGCTGGCAATAATTAGACTGCGAAATGATATAAAGCAATATAAGATATCGGATAGCAGTCAGTAATAAGGAAAAATATACGGGAAAGTTTGGCACAAACCATATACGGCAGACGACCACAACAACGAAAAAATTGAGGTATATACAAACAAGAACAACAAAATAATTAAAAAAATATATATCATCAAATACCACACAAATTAAACATAAAAAAATATCAAATAAACATTCCATAATGATGCAATCAAATAAAACCAAAAAAAAACAACCAAAAAAAGTACCAGGCAAACCAAAACAAAACATTAGCAGAAATCAAAAAATCAACCAGCATAAATTAAAATTGAGATATACAAAATAAAAAATCAATACATAAACAAAACAACCACATACAAAAAAACAAAAACTAAGTAAAAATATGAAACAATAAACAAACATCAAATAAAATCCCACTAAAAACAACAAAATTAATAATAAAAAACGACAACAGAAGACAGCATACAGAGATATAAATACATACAACATGGGGCAATAGCCAACAAAACAAAAGGAAATAAACAAATAAATCATTTAACACCACTTACAACCTTTGCTTAAATA
>JAKXYG010001158.1:0-206530 GCA_025895645.1 Cardicola forsteri
ATTTATATACATAATCTTTGAGATTTATTTTGTCAATATTTGATATTTTGAACCGAGTACAAAAAGGAGTTTCCTCATACATAACTCATGATTTTACTTGATTACCTGATGTAACCTGTAACGTTATGTTCCAAAGGCACGACATTAAATCTATCCCGCACCTTTCGGTGCAGTAAAACAACAAATATAATATTGACAAAAATTGCGAATAATAAATTTTAAAATACAAACATTTTAAAATAAAAATTACAAAATAATGTAATTAATAAAATATTTGTTAAATAATAGTAACGCTACATACGTCCATTTGGAGCATTATTCATCCATTTCTCTTTTCTTCTTTTTTGAAGATTATTGCAGTGTTTTTTGCATTGTAATAGGTACTTGTTTTATTTTTTTGTATATTTATAATTTTCGCTTGTTTTCTATAATTATCAACTTCCACTATCTACCTTAATTTTATCTTGATTTCAAAAAAAATTTTCTATGATCAATCTCCCTTTACCTCCATCCATTTCATTTTTTCCCCCTGAAAACTTGTGACAATTTGAGAACCGAGTGCTAAAAGGCGTTTTGGCCTATTCAGCTTGTGAAAAATCCTGTTACTGTCTGGTCAGTACGTTCATGAACAATATATAAACGGGTAATTATTTTTCGGCCTAATTTTCATTGTGTTTGGTGACATTTTTGAAATCTGTGCGATACGCTTGCGTGACGTGCAGGTCTAAAAGTACTGCTGTTCTGTAGCCATTTTGCATTTACAGTATGCTTTTTTTGTTTTTACTGTGTTATTTTTTTAGTTTACATTTTGTTGCGTTTGGCGTGTGACGGCGTTTCTATAAGCTTTCCTTTTTTGAAGATTATTACTTAGCGTTGTGATATTTTTGTTGTTTCTATTTATTTAATTTTGAACTACATTCGATCAATGTGTGACCAAAATTGATCTTTGTGGCTTTAGAGGATGCAAGAAGAAAGCGATAACTGGACTCTTCTGCATACTCTGGGGGAAATGGTTTCACGAAACTTATTCTGGTTTTTTACCCTCTACTTATTTGAGATTCGCCAATTGTAGCATTGGTTTTAAATACCGAAACTGTTTTGGTGAAATCGAATTATTAGCGGATCTCGCCACCTCGGAAACTAGTTCAAATACGATTGTGCATTCTGCTCAAGATGTTAATTTTGAGCCCAAATTAGATGCCATTTTAGCTCCGACTAACAATAATTCTGTCATCACTAGATTGAATTATTTTATACTTAATATACATGGTCGTGAAGAGAAATTTATAGATTTCTTTCACACTACTTCAGTAGAGCTTAATAGACTTAAGGACTCTGTCGCTATGCTTTCGGCACCTTCCCCTGTGACTCAGCTGCAAAGCAGTTTGCTATTGATGCTAGAAGGGATCCCTGAGTCTATTCTTATTTTTTTTTAAAGTATTTGTTCCCTCCGATCCTGCGTACAATTTATTAGGGATCCTGTACCCGATTTTCGTAAGGCTGACTTTAATGGTCATGTTCCTAAACATAACAAGCTCAAGTTCCCTTGACAGTTTAAACGATGTCTACTAAAACGAAGCAAAGTATTGAATCTTTGGAAAATCTCAGGTCTTTCTAGTCTTCATTGTAAATATTCACTCCTTTGTAATGAATGTGTAGATTCCATCTGAGCCTACAAGATCAAAAAATGTAAGCTTTTCCGAAATGCTCAATCTAATAAGAGCCTCTTGTATAAGTATTTTAAAAATAAGAGGACATCTGAGAATTCCTTCCCTTCCCTTAAAGACTCTGATGACTCCCAACTCTCTAGGCTTAATGCATATTGCATTTTTGGTAATTATTTCAGTTCTGATTTTCATTCTACTTATCCCTCCTTATCTTTCCAGGATCATTCCTTTAACATCACACACACACACCACATATTTTAACACCGATCAGGTATTTAAGCAATTATCTAATAAGTCGGGTAATAGATTTGTCCCTGATAGTTATAGACCTATTAGTATCCTCTCTACCCCTAGTAAGGTTCTTGAAAGATTACTTAAGGCTTATATAAAAATAATCTAATTAGTCCTTTTCAGTATGGTTTTTTGCCTCAACGTTCCTGTCTTACAAACTTATTACATTATACTGACAGCCTTATCTCGCTATTAGATCATGCCTCTTCTGTTGACGCTATATATTTTGACTTTGCTCAGGCCTTTGACAAAGCTTTTTGGAATTGTAGGGTCTTTGCATGATTGGATAAGAGATTATCTTCAACTGAGGAATTTAAGAGTTAGGCTACGCAGTAACATCTAGTTCCTGTAAGATATCCTCAGATGTTCTTCAAAGGTCGGTTTTTAGTCCGTTGCTTTTTATCATATTTATTGACTTGTTCAGTTTAACATCTCGCTTTATGCTGACGATGTTAAGGTATTGGGCTCTAATCCTGAGCTTTTACAGCAAGATATTTTCATCATCGGGGATAAACATCCCCCACCGGTTATTATCACTCAGGGTAGTCCAAAAAACCAAAACGTCAACTTTGGTAGTGTGTACTCAAAGAACGACACTTGAGGTGTGCTGACATTAAATGTTAATTACATCCCGAGTTAAACCCCTCCAATGATCCTTGTTGGTTGCATAGAGTAAACAAACGGACGTCTATTTAAATAATTCATTTGGACGAGGGGGCTTAGTATAAATAAAAGGACTGAGTTCGCATGCTACAATGTTTGTCCAAATTTTCCGTTGGCCACCTCAGCGATGGCCCACTGAGGGAGAAGACCACCCAGTCTACGCCAAACTGGATTTTGTCCTATCTGTACAAGAACTCAACTGCTGTAATCCCCAATTGCAACATCTACTACAAAACTGTTCAAAATTAGCAGTGGTGTCCGTCAAGGCTGTGTGGCTGCTCCACTTTTTATTCAACTATGCAATTGATGCCATATTTGCCAGATCTCTGTACAAATGGAAGGTGTGTTGGTACTACGCCCATTACGGACTTAGAATACGCTGATGATGCTGTACTTCTAGCTGGAGCAAGTTCAGTTGCAACATGCATTGGATTTTCTCGTGGAAGTTTCCGGTGAATATGGTTTGCAGATCAGCCCAAAAAGCAATCATCATGTCATTTCAAGCTCGTGATGCGAGTTGTATTAAATAATGCTGTGCTTAATGTAAAAGAGATTTACGTATCTGGGCTCCTCAATTACTTCTAACGGTCGTTCATTCAATGAAGTAAATCGTCAATTTGTTTGGCTGCTACTGCATTTGGAAAACTTGTCGATCTACTATGAAGACGTAAGTCCATCAACCCAAACACGAAGATGAACATTTTCTCTTCTGTTGTTCGCACAGTACTTCTGTGCAACACAAACTCTATAGACCTTTACGAGTCGGATATCAAGCAGCTTGATAAATTTGAAGCAAGATGTCTCAGATACATTTGGCACAATACATTTTGCATCATACATATCAAGGGACTGGACGAAAAAAGATCAGTAACCTAAAATTCGAATTGACTTTCATTTTCATGATCTGCCTTCATTGGTATCGCGACAGCGAGATTGCTCTGAATTTGATACGTTCTTCGTAGAAATCCTGATGCTATCTCACGCATCGTAACCCTGGCTTGTCATCATCATCGAGGATAAACATCCCTACCGGTTATTATCACTCAGGGTAGTCCAACAAAAACCAAAGCGTCTGTAAAAACGTCAACTTTTGTAGTGTGTACTCAAAGAACGACACTTGAGGTGTGCTGACATTAAATGGTAATTACATCCCGAGTTAAACCCCTCCAATGATCCTTGTTGGTTGCATAGAATGGCTCGTGGACGTCTATTTAAATAATTCATTTGGACGAGGGGCTTAGTATAAATAAGAGGACTGAGTTCATGCTACAATGTTTGTCCAAATTTTCCGTTGGCCGCCTGGCCTTCTTTTCCATCCAGGTAATGGGTGGGCTTCCATATTCTGGCTGGATAGAGAGGGCGATCTACGTAAAACATGGCCAATCCATTTTAATCAATCTTTCTTTAACTGTGCTAAAGTCTGGCCAATAAATATTGAGAGACTTACTTACAAATATCTGGGAATGGTCGAAATATTTTTACTAGCTATTTAGTGAGTGCGTTCAATAGAAGACAACGAGCGAAACCATATAGATCTTAAACAGCTAGGCTCAAAAAGAAACCGTATTTCTCTAGAGGCTTTTGGGTAAGTTCAACCGCATTTTGCAAATCTTCTTCGGTTTCTGCCATAAGAACCGTATCGTCTGTCGTGAAGATCCGCTGCCCGACCATCATGAGTTATACAGACCTCAAATGACCGAGACACTTCATCAAAAAAATGTCATCAACTACAAAAGATTGAAGAGCATGGGAGCTAAAACACATCCTTAGCAAACACCTGAATTTATGTAGATTGCATCTGTTAAAAATCACCATTCCGTATACTGCGTTTGACGACGTGTATAACGATTTAATAATGTTGACAATTTTGGCAGGAATTCCTTTGGCAATGAGAAGATTCCACAGCAGGTTGCGATCAATAGAATCAAAGGCGACTGAATAATCTATAAATGCACAATATGTAGGCTGTTGGTATCGCGATCAAAGTTCTAACATTCTACGAACAGTGTGGATTTGATCAATGCATCCCATTCCAGGACCAAATCCAGCCTGGTTGGCTCGTGTTTGACAATCCTGTTCACCACAAACCCTGTGTAAGACAATATTTGCCAAAATTTTTGAAGTCCCGGTGATTCCTCTATAATTAGTGGGTCTGTTGTGTCTCCTTTCTTATGGATTGGCATGTGTCCATGCTTGTAAAATTTTCTCTTCTTTCCAAATGGAGTTTATCAAAGAGTATAAATATTGTATAATATTTATTCCGCTATACTTAAACACTTCTATTGGTATGCCATCTACTCCTGTAGCCTTCCCATCTTTCAAATGAGGCATGCTAAGATAATTTCTTCGTGCGAGGGGGTCTCTGTCGAAACTACGTATGGGGGATCGGGGAGTTGTGTATGGAGTTGATTGGAAACCTTCGCCGCTTTGTGTTTGATGGGATTAATTAATTTCGCAAAGTGTGATGTCCATTGATCTGCAGAGATCGCTGATGAGCGTTGATTTTGAAAGGAATGTCCTTTGCAAAGTTTATTGATCTTCTTGAATAAGGTTTGAGTATTGTTACGCATTGCAGCATCCTCTAATTCCTCAGCTACATGTGACCAATATTTCTCTTGATCATTATTAAAATTCGTTGTATATTCCTGTATCTTCTTGTCTCCATCCAATTTTCTGTGCTGATTTTTGTTCAAAAATTCATTTCGTAAATCTTTTGTGGAGTTGGAAATCTGAAATGTTGGTCGTATTTTGAGTTTCTTGTGTAATATGATTAAGTTTCAATTAAGTTCTACTTTATTATCATAGTTAATGGAAGGACCAGCATTTAAATATGCTTTTTCAAAAGATTCCTGACTATGGGACGTATTTTTCATAAATTCATAGTCTGGGCGACTAAAGTGCTTTCATTTAGATCGAAATTTAAGTGAGAGTGTGCACTTTAGTAACTCGTAATTACTTCCATTTTTGTTCCAGTACAGCAACTGTGGAATGCACGCACGTCTTTAATTGATGAAAACCAGTTACGAGAGACAAAAACATAATCAATTTGAGAGCGGCAATCTTGTCTCTTATACGTGGTTAAGTGACGTGGATGATGTTAGAACATTGTGTTACTGATCACTAAATCATGTTGTACGGTATAGGTGCTAGTCGGCCATCTGCCAACTGCTGAGCAGCAAGCAGCACTTAATCCAGAGTTAAAATACCCCATTAACATTATAAAATTCGATTTGTTTTCCTAATTAGTTGTTGTGGCCGTCAGTACTTTATAAAATGTTTTTATTTCTGACTTAGTGTGATTTAATGTGGGAGCGCATACATTTACTATACCTAAAATTAAATTCCTAGTCTGAAAGCGGGCGCTTATAATTCTAGAATTAATAGGGCACCAATCAATAAGAGCATCCGTAGCACTTGAGGACGTAATGATCGCAACACCATATTTGGCGGATCCAGAAATATTACATTGAGAAGGCCAGAAGGTTGATCCTGAAAGTAATTCTATAGCACAAGTTCCTGAATACGGGTTTCTTGAACACATAGAATATTAGCACTATAACGGTTAGACTCAGCAGCAACACAATCTTGCGCAGCCAGTGTCGACAATAAACGCACGTTCTATAAGCCAACGTTCTATGAGCCAACGTTTCATAAGCCAACGTTAAGCGGACATTTTGGTTTTAATGGGCAAATCCTAGATTTAATAACTGGTGCATTATCGCGAGTAATATTCACAGAGCAGGCAGCAGCGTCGCGAGTCACATTCTGCCTTGTTTGAGTTTTGAAAATGGTGTTTTTTTGAATTTGGTCATCAGTATCTGCCCTGTTGATCACAGCCTATAATTGATTTTTGAAATAGTTTTGACCGCGAGTATATAAACCAGTTAGCCGCGGCCAGCCATCCTGGTGAAAAAACGATCAATTTTTAAACCACTTTTTCTAGGCCCCTCTCCGAGTGAAGCAAGCAGTGCTGTTTCTAAATAGGGCTGCTTGGTGATAATACTCAGGGTGACACCGATAACCGTTGTTGCCTTCTTGTCAACGCGTTAACGACTTTAACGCCTGAGTATCCGTTTGGTCCACGGCTGTTTATTTCGCACAGCCTTATTCACAGCTAACCTTTATTGCTAAAGGTCATTCCACTATCCGCCACCTGTGGACGCGCTAAGTAGGGGTCGGTCTCCCCCCTTAGGTAACCCTGGCTTGTCCAAAAACCGACTGGAAGAAGGGGAAAGGAGGTCAAAAACATACTTAGATGGATGCTGTTCGGGACGATCTTCACACAATCTTGGCCGGCACTTTATCTTGGAAACAATGACTAAGTCGATGGACTGACATATCCCTACACGCCCCCGAAAATCGTGAACAATGGAAAGGGATTGTTCGAGATGCTATGTGAATTTGGAATTAATGAAGATGTGGTATTGCTACTAACTTTTGTTGTTGTTGTTGACGGTTACATTTCCGATTCCGCATCGGTATGTGATGCATCCTGAACTTGAACTAACACAGATCAGGATCAAGTACACATCGGTTTAACTGGACTTTTACCTTGAATGGGTGGAAGTTTACACTCAGGGTATATAGCTATAGCTTTTAAGATTAAGGTAGGCAACTCTGACAAAAATTACGCGACCTAATTAATTTTGTATGCAATGGAGCTATCAATTAAATTCATTATGGTTAGTGACATAGTCTATTTGTAAGACATATTAAACGATTGATTTCTAGGGCTTGATAAGTGTAACAAATATAGAAGAATAAAGAAATTTCTTGGCTGGTAGACGGTGCAACTGTTCGCAAAAATTGACGAGGCCACCTGACTGTTTTTCAAGGTTATCTCCAGTAGTCAAACAGTTACATATGGTATACATATACCTTTTAAGTAGCCTGCGTGTATGCTTATACCCATCCGCCGTAGTACAAAACCAGTTATACCGCT
Organism: Cardicola forsteri; assembly: GCA_025895645.1. Taxonomy (NCBI): domain Eukaryota; kingdom Metazoa; phylum Platyhelminthes; class Trematoda; order Strigeidida; family Aporocotylidae; genus Cardicola; species Cardicola forsteri. The sequence goes on from JAKXYG010001158.1 coordinate 7,564, forward strand.
GTGCATTCAGTCCCAGCTTTTATTAGTCGATGTGCCTATGGGCATCATCATTAGCATCACAAAAGTCAGTTACTTTTCTATATTTGTTGCTCATATTAGGTTTTATCCGCACGAAAGTAATGAATTGGTTATAAAATTAGACCATTTATTGAGATACAAATAAACGAATATTGTTTATTCTTCCCTTCTCATCCATACCCTAACAACCAACATTAGCAAAAATGTAAGTAAAAATATCGATTAGTGTTGAAAATAAAATAGTAGTGTTCAAAAACAAAAAATTTTTCGAATAAAAGTAAAACAACCATGTTTATTCATTCTTGCTTGTCAGCAAACCCTCGTTTCAAAACAAACACTTCTCTGGCGTGAGAAAGTAAAGCAGCACGCCTTTCGTCCAAACTCCGTTGACGAGAAGCTGTGTTTGGCAAAAAACTCTCAGCAGATACATTTAGCCTGCTCGGTGGAATTAACAATTTTCCTGTCTCCGGTGGTTGTTCTATCGGTGGCGTGGGTTCCGAAGACTCGAGAAGAAAGTCAATAGCAGCTTCCACATCACCCTCGGTTGACACTGAAAAGGTTTAAATAGAATAAATATTCAACGGAAATACTGTAAATTTGAAAGATAAATGAATACTAATGGCGACGAGATCAGTGTTCGCAGAAATTGACAAAGCGATCTTCTTTGGAAGAATTAAAGGTTGATGGATACGCAGACCTAACCGGCTACATAGGTCAATGGATACCCTGAGATACATTTCAAACATCTTGGATGTATACTAGCATCCATGTACTGAGCGGGACTCCAGTAAAAGCCCAGTTATACCGCTGTACACTCGATCCCTGGTGTTATTAGTCTAGACGCCTATGCGCTCCTAGGATGCACCATGTGGATGAGGAATAGTCAGGAATATCACCATTGAAATTTAAAATTTTATAGGCATTACCAAATCCTCAGGAACATTAGCATCCTATATTCCTAAAATTATGCACATGTATGACATTAACTAGTAGCGCAGTTGGTGCCATGCAAAAATGAAACCTAACCAAGATAGTTAAAAAACTAATCAGCTTTTGACAAACGTTTTACAAATCTTCGTGAATATTACTATATTGATCGTTAAAATTTTGAACTTACCAAGTGCGTTTCGTACTTGTTCAATTGAAACGTCGTTCAAAATTGAATTAACTTGGGAAATGAGATGATCGTATGTCGACTGTCTCATTCCCAACTCTTCGGATTCAAATAACTCAGAGGTATTCGAAATAAGAGAAGACGCACGGTATCGCACTCCATCCATCGACGGATCGTCTGTAAATGAAGGCGATGGACAGTTATAAGTTGTCGATCGAGAACTAATCGGAGACGCGGTCAAACTGGATTCCTCCGAATAAGATGGTGTTGGCGTAATCATGGAATCAGCACATGAAGATAAATACTGAATAGCATACAAAATTATTCAATTTCAAAGTCATAAACATTTGCATAAAATACAAACCCTTTTACACCAGAGTGCATTGAGCAGCAAGCGGGTCACTGTACTTAAAAGATTTAACCATTTTTATCTTACGGATGGTACCCTTATAATGGAGCTACTGTTCACAAAAAGTAACAGAAGCGCATTAATTTTTGTCGGGATTGTCTTCCTTATTCCAATGGTTACATATGACATGCATATACTTTAAGATACCTTTTAAGTACCATTAGCGTATGCTCGTATCCATCAGCCAAAGTGGAAACTCAGTTACGCAGATGTGAACTCGGTCTATGATCTATACTATTCTAAGTCCAAGATGCACCACATACGTATACATAATCAGGGATATTACCATCATCAGATATTTAAATTTTTTAAACATTACTTGAATCCTCAGGATTATTAGCTTGTCATTGAAACATTACATAAATATTAAAAACAAACCAAATAATAATTTGATACATATGAATTGTTTTTTACTTTAATAAAATAAGTCCATACTGATTCCGAAAATGCAAGAAAAGCAACTCTGTTTTATTATAATAAAGAAAAATCTAATCAAATTAATGACTTTTTACACAATCTCTGAATTGGATGTTTTGGCTGAAAAATTAATCTGAAAACGTTAAACTAAAACCTTTTACTCGAGAAATCAAAACTATTACAGCTGAATTACTTGCCACGGAAATAGCTCATTGGTTTAAAATAGAAAAATAATCATCTGATTAAAACTTGAGTCAACAGTAGCACATCAATTCTACAAATAATGCAACCAAATAAAGCATGGAAATAATTAAATACTTATCAAAAACTAACGTTGGTTAAATCAGGAACATCTGTAGTTGGGGCTGTATTCAAAGCATGTGTAATGTTTGATTGAATTCGCATGCCTAACTCTTGATCAGTTTCACCAACATTGCGACTTATTGGAGTCAAATATTGAATATGGTAGATCGTGAAAGGAGTGAACAATTGACAAATCAATTCACAAACCCAACTGACCGGATAAACTACCTGAAAAACGAGAAACACGGATTAAAATGCAAAATATTATAACTGTCTATTAGACATTAAAACGTAGTCCACAGTTATTTTTGACTAATTTTATCCGAACACTCAGATGTTGAAATGCAAAACAATTACAATTATATCAGCTTCAACGTGTACATCAAATCTTTCAATAATTTAGTAAAATTATGTATATCCACTAAACACATCTTTTACTGAATTCAAAGCGTAATAGCTACAGAGCGCACAATGATATACCTGGGTTTTCGCTTTAGAGTATAAATGTAAACAAACATTGAAAATACTTTTAAGAAACCTCAAAGTAGATTTATTTTATACGTAATAATCTAAACAAACCTGATAACTTCAACAAAATATCTGACAACTTTGTTATCTTCTTTAACACTATAAACGTCACAAGGATTCCATCACTGAATAAAGAAATTGAAATATTTTTATATATCTACTGTGTATACAAAATTCTTTTCTCACCAAAAGGGTTAAATATTAATCGTTCAAGATGCCTCATAAATTTGGCGTAATCCAAAAAAGTCAAGTGTGTTTTCTGTTAAAATTTGTAATACATTTCAAGAAGCCTCTCCAGCAAAAGAATGTAATCCGAGCATCCCGTTCCTTCAAAAAAAACAACCTTCAGTTGAATAATTTATTAATTTTCTTTTCTTCCTAATCCAATTAATTATTATCGCTATTATTATTTTTACTATAATGTATTCTAAGCTAATTCTTATGATGGTATTGTTTTTCATCCCTTTTTAAAATTAAGGATAATTCTTGATTTGTGCCAGTTAAAAGAAATGACAACCTTGTAATTAAATAATTGCAACAAAGTTATTAATTCCTATTACAAGCATGTTGCTAAGTATTAAAATAGTGCAACTGAAAGTTGATTACATTTAAAAGATTTGTTGTTTTGAGTAAAATGATAGCACTTATTGCAACAAGGAAATTTATGTTAGATTAATTTGACCAAATGGAGATCAAGATAAAGATTCTGATGGTACCAGTGATTTTGAGTAGTTGAATTTGTAAATGTGTAATCCAGTAAAATACAATTATGTTTGCATCAAATAATTATATTAATATTAAAATAACTTACCAAGTTTACTGGGAACAGATGTTTGACATTAATAACAACCTAATTAAAATAACTATTAAAAACTATCAACTCACTGGTTGAATCTTGTCAATATAATCAAGAGTGGTATAATCAAATTTAGAAACACGTGTAGATTGATCAAAAGACAATTTTTCCATAAGCAAATGAAGAGTTTTATTTTTAACTGCTAAAAACAAAATAAAACAAAATAACCTACGTTCGGTATTTTTGTGAACCAAATCACTTATGGATTGTTTCTTACTTTTAGACGAAAACGATTTCCAACAAAAAACATTTTCATTTGGCTATATATAAATGAAAAAAATCAACATTTACATTAGAATATACTAATGGAATAATAAACATTATTACAAAGTTAATGTTTAATATATAAAGCGAAATATCAATTAAAAATTTTGACAAATGGAGAAGTGTTCAATGATCCAAAATAATATGCAGTAAGTGGTGACCATTAATGCTGATTAAACCGAATAATACAAATAATAAAAAAGTAAGTAATATCAGCGTTCAATCAGTCATGTTAAAAATGCGAGCTACGGTTTTTAAAATAACTGGATACAACTCATGAACTACAAAAGTATCATATTCATTTACTTAAACAAGAACCATAAATTTTTACATTAATCTTCAAAATAATCATAACTGTAAAGTTCCAAAAATAACGAAATCAAGCTCTTCGTAATATATTTCTGTAATTCACTACAAATTAAACAACTTTCGTAAAAAACTAAAAGTACACAATAGTTATTAATACAATCAATGTTTAATTTAAAATAAAAACCAGTATAATTATATAACCACGTTTACTAATTTTCACTGTATTCTTAATTCTGTATGTCCATCCAGTGCATTCTGGATTCAAGAAAGTATAGATCACGAACCGAGAAAACCCAACTGTATAACTACATTCCTACTTAAAGAGGTAAGAAATAAAGAATGAAGTGAATAAGATCATTTATAATTTTAAAAAATTAATAATTAAGATAGAAAAATAGAACATAATAAAATAGATTAAATTAAAAATTACAAGATGTGGAAAAAATAATATGAAAAAGTAATAAAAATTTGTATTACAGTCCAATAACATTATAATAATATGGTTTTCGTTGTATATATAAAAACATAATCGCTTGAACAATACTCTGCAAACATAAAAATTATTATAAGAGTGATCATGTTACCAACCTATTCATTCAGTTACAACTTCAGCAACCAAAATTAAATGTAATAACAATATTCAAAGTGCTTCAAACAATGGTTTAAATATATAAACTAACATGTTATTGTAAAAATAATCATCGTTTTATTTTAAATCAAATAATTAAATTACCGTAATACAATCTTCTACAAGACACATTATCAAATGATCAAATGACGTCACGTGATTTGTTGCAATTGGTAAATGTATACTTTCATCAGTTCTTTTAGATTTATCAACCGAAACAATAAAACCAAGTACAATGCACATTGTCCTCAAAACAAATCTACAACATAATACCCCTGAATAACATTATCTACCGTCTCAAATACTCAACCGGAGAAAGAATAGATGATGCCAGTTGAGCGTGAATAAATACGAATGACCGTAATGTTAGTAAAATTAATCCAATCGGAGCATATGCAAAAATTAAAAAATAGCTAAACGTATGAAGTCTAAAAATAAAACAAATTTGAAAACGCTACCCCATATTCAAAATTTACGGAAGAACCTGCCAATAACACCAAGGCCTCAAGGTTATTAGTTGCGGGTTACGATACGGTTATAACTTTAGGCACTAAAAGGATATTTTACAAAAACTTTTTATTTAATTTTTTTTGTTTTATATTTATTTAAATAAAATATTTATAATAATTAATTTATTAATAATATTTATTATTAATCAACTAATAGTAATTTATTTTTTATGTTTGTAAGAAAACTAAGAATATAGATTATGTTAAACTTGTTAATAATTTACATTAATGTTTAAAAAATTATTTTTTTAATATACATATAATTATAAAATATAGAATACGTTATATTTTTCTACTTTGTAACGCATCTATAATAAACTTTAAATAAACCCAGAGTACATTCTAAATGGAAACTTCATTATTTCTCTTAAATAATTATTAATACCTGGAACAATCTGTTTTCAAAGATGATCAACGCTCAATCTGTTATGTCATTTAAGGCTTCCTATGATCTTTATGCCCTCCCCAATTACACAATTTTTGTTAGTACAACCTCCAGGTAATTGATATTTTATTTATTTTATATTTTTGCTTAATTTTTGTTTTTTTTAACATAATAATGTTTATACACTTAAACCAAGACTCAAAAGGGGATTGTCTCCTCCTCAATTCGTAAACCCAACTATAACCTGTAACACTTGAATATGTGAGATACGTTTGCGTGACGTTGCTTGTTGTTACGTTTGCTAATCATTGTTTTTTTGCGTTTTTGTGTTTTGTATACGTGTATATATTGTTTTTTAATGTTTTGTTAATTGTCTGTGTGCTGATTAATTACTGTGTTTTTATGCTTGTACAATGTGTAGTAACACATAGCACTAATTGTTCTTTAAAACAATTATTAATTTGGTGATGTCTATTTTGTATATATGTACATATTTTATAATAAAATTTATTTTTAAGAAAATAATGTAGTAGCATTTTTATTTTGTCGAAATGTGCAAATTCTGGGTTTTTGTTTAAGTAAAAATTTGGTAATGCAATTTGTCAAAAAGAAATGTTTTTATTGCTTTGAATATTAGTACTGCTAAAGTAATGTTTAAGGATTATTTTAGTAAGATGTTAATGTGCCCAGTATGCTTAAGTGATGTGAGAAAAGTTAATCAATTTCAATGTGCTAATTTTCACAATGATAGTTTTTGTTTTGTTATTTTTATATATTTTTTTTCTTTTTTTTATAACTAAACTTACTTTTTAAACTTTTCCTAAATCCATCAATTTGTGACTTACAACGTTGCAAGAAAGCTGTAAAGATTGGCATCCTTTGTGCAATTTGCAGCAGTTGTTTTACAAAGCGTGTTCCGGATTATCCTTGTTACGTTATTTCCAGTTAACCAGTAGTACATTTGACTACAAATGCATGGACTCCAGACATGAAGCTGATTTTCAGCAATTGCCTCTTGCCAACAACAACAAGCTCGATAATATCTTAGAATTAGTTAACGAAACTAAACGGCTTTCCGCTAACATTCTTGACCTTGGTGCCAGTTTAGGGCACATCTCCTTTATCTTATCTGCCTTAGCAGCCAAAGTTTTCCACTAAGACAGTATTTATTAATTCCTCGATAGCCAAACTCTCAGTTTTGGCACTGGGCAAACTAAACGCACTAAAAAGTGACATATTCAATTTAACTGCCTCTTCTCTTGTTGTTAAATCTGTTCTAAGGCTTTCACAAGAAGAGATTCTTGCAATTTCTAAACATTATATAAAAGATTCAAAACGTGGTTGCAATTTTATTGTAAAAAGTATTATGAACAATGGAATTAATTTTAAAAAATAGGTTACAAAGATCATTGCTCGTTGCTGCTCTGAGGTATGTAATATTAAAATTTCTAGATTAACTTGTAACATCCTCATACATCTCCTTCTATTCTATTTATTTGCACTTCCTCCTTACTTAAAAAGAATGTATTGTTTGACTAGCATAGTGTTCGACATTTGTATAACTAAAAAGTTTACTTTGGCGGAACACATAACTAAATACTCTAGGCCATTGACTCCTTTAGATAACTCTGTTTCTATTGTCTAACTTACCCCATTAAGAATAGATAACTCTAATGTACCAAATTTCTGAGCTCTACCTAAAGTTACCTTTTTATTCCCATTCTCTATTGCCCCCGATAGTTATCCCCGTTACTCCTACTTTCTCTTGCATTAAAGTTTACTACACTAATGCTCAAAGTCTTAAAAATAAAATAATAGAGATCTAAGAGTTAGCTGCATCTTTTTCACCTTGCGTCATACGGATTACTGAAAGTTGGTTTACAAAAAACATTTTTAATAACAAAATAGCGGTAGCAGGATACAACATAATCAAGCAAGACTGATTGAAAAGTAAATGTAGGAGTTGTATCTTCTATGTGAGAGAAGATATTAGATACTCCACAATGCTCCCTTATTGCGCTGTCTATCGGAGTAGGTATAATTTTGTGCATCTGGTTTTAGGGTCCGAGACTTTGTATTTTTAACCTTCTTGTCTTCCTTTACTCACTGTAAAAAAGTAAAACATTGGGTTCCCTTTATAATTCCAAATAAAAATATGAGAAGACGTAAACTGTGAGATGAATTCATTTTGTATATTCTCCTAGCCAAGTTTTACAAACATTTTATTCTAACGAGGATTTCAACTGTCTTTCTATAAACTGGCTTTTACTTTCCGGTTCCTCAAATCAATTTTAGAGCAATTTTTTTAAGCTTAGCATTAAACACGCTTTTACTCAGCATGTAACTTTTTATTATGTTTAAACTGGGTATTCCTCACTTATGTCTTAATCTTGTTTTTAATTATGATGCCTTCTCCATCGACATAATTTTTCATCTATTTTCTTTAAAAAAAAATTATTATTCTCTTTTCTCCTTCAAATTCTCTCTCTCTCCTGTGTTGCAAATAAATAGGTGCACAATACTATTCCCATTCCTAATTTTAAAAAAACTAACTTTTTTCAAACTCCGCTTTTTTAACAACTGTTAACTAAAATCAATTATATAATAATAATCTCGAACAAACAAACTTTTATTTTCTTGTATTTATTAATAAAGGTATTTAATTGTTTGTCTCTTTTAGGATCCCAGTCTACACTAGACCTAATTTTTTTAGGTATATTATCTGTACAATTTAAAACTAAACAAGGTTTTCTTTTTATGCAAATCTGCTAAACTCCCCTGCCATTAATATGCTTATATATTGGGTAGAAATAAATGAACAAAATTAATTATGTCGTTTAAAGATAATATGCTTTACAAGTTTTTTAATAAAACCAGAAATAACAAAAGTCTGATTTAATTTTATCAGAAATAAACGGATATTTAAAATGTTTTTATCATGTCTTAAAGACGACAAGAGAAATTTATTATCTAGGTCCTTAACTTGTAACAGCTTTTAAAATTATTTTTATTCCGTGATCCAGACTTTCGTTTTTCATTTTTTTAATTATCTTGACTCTACATCTAACATAATGCCTTCTACCTCCGATAAACAAACAGTTCTTAAATTTTTATTAAATTTTAGGTCTGCCTCTTGTAGACCTGACGCGGTTTATCCTATAATTTTTAAAAAATGCACTAACATCTTAGTCTCTTATTTATTCCAATTATTCTCCCTCTCCTCGACCTCTGGCCGTATTCCTAGCACCTAAAAATTGGCATTTATAAGGCCTGTATACAAATTGGAAAGTAAATTTAAGGCTTTTAGTTTTTAGACCGATTGGTATTTTATTTATCCCTGGCAAAATAATAGAGAGGTTAATCAGGATCTATATACTTAATTTTATTACTAAATTTAATATTATTAACCCCGTTCAGCATAGATTCATGTTCCGTAAATTTTGTCTTATTAATTTAATCATTTACACAGATAGTATAACCAGAATTTTTAAATTTAACCCATCAGTTTATGCCATTTACTTTAATTTTAAAAAAGTTTTTAATAAAGTATTTCACAATCTGTTTTTAATTAATTAATTACTTGACATTTTTCGTCCTATTTTATCTTGAATAACCGACTTTTTGACAAATCGCTCCTTTAAGGTTAAACTGGGAGCTAATATGTCCCTTTTTTACTACATTACATGGAGAGTCCCCCAAGAGTCGGTATTAAGTCTTTTGTTATTTATCCTTTTTATTAATGATCTACTTTTAGCAGTCCAATCTAATATTTTGCTTTATGTTGACGACGCTATGATCTGAGACTCCAACTCGAAACTACCGCAGGCCGACATTTTTAACATCTATAAGTGAAAAGCAAAAATTTACTTACTTTAAATCTGTCTAAGTGTAAGCATATTATTTTTTAAAAACTTTTTAGTAATTTTTTTACAATGTTTCCTACCGACTATTTACTCATAGAAAAAATTAAGGCAATAAGAAATTTAGAAGTTTCAGTCTTTTCTTCACGTAGCTTTGCAGGGTACCACCACAATAACACGTTATTGATTAATTAGATATTTTGTAAAGAATTTAGGTAACATATCTTACAGCTGCATCCATTTAATTTATATGTTTTATATAAGACCGCATCTAGAATATTGTGTTTAGGTTACTGCTCCTTTCCTCAAATTTGATATAAATAATTTGCAAAAAATAAAAAGACCAGTTTTTAAATTTTCAGATCTTTTAAGAACATGCCGTATTATTAAAGGCTGTTTTTTAAGTTGTTTCTTTTAAATAATAGACGGCTCCGAAATGACCTCATATCAGTGCATTAGTTTATCTTTTTAAAAACATTGAAGCCTTTTTTATCATAGCATAATCTTAAACTAATTAAATCCAGAGTCAATACTAAGCTATAACTACAATATTTTATTTATAGAATTATTAATTTCTGGAATAAACTATTTTCTAAAATTAACAATGTTTAATTTACCCAGTTCTTTAAGCATTCATATAATCAACATGCTCTTTCCAATTTCCTTTAAATACCATGCTACTTGATCCATTTAATGTATTTATATTATTTATTATTATTTATTTATTTATATTTATTTTTTAATTATAATTTTAATTTATAGCGTTTTTCTTTTTTTATTATAATAATATATTGATAACATTTAAACCGAGGATTAAAAAGACGGCCAATGTTAATACTTTCTATTTTTATTGTTTTAAAAAATTGTAAAAATGTTTTTTTATAGTACTTTGAGTGGCCCGTTATATGCTGGTTTCAATAGTTTGTTTACACCTTCTATGCGGACAAATACGTGCGTGCAAATTCGTAAAGCAGAGTATTTTTATAAAAGCTAACAGGAAAGAAGCATAGGATTTTGGGTCCTGAGTTTTTAAGCTGTTAGGTTATAAAACTTCTTTTGGTAACCTTGTGAATTTTTCTATAAACTAATTTTGCTGCTGTACAAGTTATGTTTAATTTAATTACACTACAAATTGTTAAAAACATAAAACGTAATGCTTTAAACTATTTTTATTGCCGATTTAAGTTGTTGGTAAAAACGTTTGGTTAAAGCATTTGCAGCTGGATGGTATGCCGTGGTATAAATACGTTCTGTTCCCAACAAAACTGTTAGACGTTTAAATAAATTTGAATTCCACTCTTGAATCCGTAATAATTATAAACGGTCATTCAAAGTTTGCAACCCATTTTTTTTTATAAATGTTGTTGTTATTGTTTTAGTTGTAATATTTTTTATTAGAAACGCTACTGGCTATTGTGTAAAATGGTCGATACACGTCAATATATAATTATGTTCCCCTGAAGGTGGTAACGGTGCTACTAAATTTATATACACACAATTAAAACATAAATACAATGTAGCAAATGCACCAATAGAAAAAAAGACATGTCGATGTCTGACATTGAACGCTCGCTAACAATTTTTTGAAACATCACAACTCCAGGATGGGAAAAATTGTGTAGTATATTAAAAACTTTACGTCAAAATGTTAGGGGGACTAACGGGACTAACAACTGTTTATCAAACGTGTTATATCTTGTTTTTGTTACCAATAAGCGTTTAAAAAAACTGAAGTTGTTATATTTTATTTATCTTTTGTTGCAAAACTGCCCCAATGGTATAATCTAATGCATCTGTTGTGAGCGTGTTTTGTTAATCTTATGGAAAAAATACTCAAATGTTTTTAGTGTTTCTCATCAAAACTTGAGGTAATAAATACATTGTTTAAATATACATACATAAAATCTAAATTTTTTGTAATATTATTCATAAAACGTTAAAAGGTTTGCGTTTTGTAGACCAAATGGTATACGTAAAAGTGTAAAAAATCTAAAAGGGGTGATAACCGCTGTTTTGCTAATATTTTTTAGCTCAACTGGTACCTAATGGTACGATTTGACTAAATCAATTTTTTTAAAATACTATTAAACCCTCCAAGTTAACAATAACATTGTAAATATGCGGTATTGAGTGCCTGTCAAAACGAGTTGCCGAATTTAAAACTCGGTTATCTCCACATGGTCCCCATTACCCTATCAGATGTTTCGACCATATAAAGTGGAGACGCCCAATAACTTTTTGAAGGGCTAATAATACTTTTCTTTAATAACTCATTAAATTCCTTTCTTGCATAAAGCAATTTGTTTTTAGACAGGCGCCGAAATGACAAGCTACTGACTGTCCTATTGTTTCTGTAAACTGTTGTGTCTGTAATTGTTATTCTTAATTTGTGAATTAAGGGTTGAGTCAATTGTGAATATTTTAATAGTACATTGTACACTTACTTCTGTAATTTTAAATCTTTTAAGCTTATCAATAGAACCCACAAAATTATTATTTACCTTCAAATTCCAAAGATGTTTGTTACCAGGGTCCACGAGTAATTTATAAAGCTGCAAATACTCGATACCAATGAGTTCATACAGAATATCTACTTTACGAAATTTTACAAAAAATCACACTTTTCAATCTGATTGTCTTGGAGATATAACCAAAGGTGTGTATTAACGTTCCATTTGTGGCTTTTAATATTGAGTATTTGCCTGTCTGCCTGTACAATTTGTTGAATATATGCTGATTTACGCTCCCGTATTAACCAAAACTTTTATGTCGTTTTATGGATTATACATATAAAAAAAGCTATTATGTACATTAGATGCCTTTTAAAACTTTACCACATTGGTCTTTTTAACAGAAAACATTTGCGTATTATATTTACAGGGCGGCGTACATCTAGTTGCATTGTAACCAAAAACCGTGTGATACCAACAATATTTATTTGACATATCCCGCTTTTAGTTAGTTGTCTTTGACGGTAATTTATCTCTACGATGTAAAGGACACATTGTATATTGTCTTAAAAACCGAAAGGACTAGACGTAGAATTAAAAATTATTACTTTCGAAAAAACTTACGGATCGTTAGATTGTGTTTACTAAAGATTGCAACCTTGTAACCCTCATGATGTTGTTTGCAATATTAGCCAATTGATCTAACAAAACATTTATCTGACTAATTAATACGGATTGAGCTTTTGTCGACAGCTTATTTATTTAGAATTCTTAAACCTAAGTGTTGTTAACAGCAAAATTCAAAGCTTCTTTTTAAATATTTTTTATAAACTCCGAGGGCTTTCAATCAACTCCTTGTCTTGTACCGTTTATGAATGTACATATTTTTTGGTTGTTGTTTTAAAATATTTGCCCAAAATAAATTCCTTTAAATAAAAATAAGGTTTTTTCTTGGCTTTAAAACTAATGTGCATAATTCACTATACATCTCCAATAATAGTGTCTGCATTGTATACAAAAATATACTTGGTTTGTTACATATACTGTTTTAAACAAACAAATATTCAATTAGACCAAAACCACAATTTTGGATCATTTGACAAAAACTGTAATCTATGTGGTTACTCTATGTTGGTCGTTAATTCATGTTTTTATCACATCCACATCTGCCGGCAACGACGATTCAAACATGACGGTAAAAACGGATCGTTTGAATTGAAAGGCTGCATATTGTTTTCGTCCTTACTAGTTTGGAGAGCCAATAAATGGACAATTGATCTGACTTCTGATTGTTGATTGCGCTTGTATTGCTTATAACCCCAAAGGTTTTATTTGTTTACCTTAACTAGATAGAAAGAAGACGAATAAACGCAGAAACACGTTTATTAATAGTAATTTTAAAAGTGTTAACAATAAAATTGTGAACATAATTTACTAATTTATTGTATTTAATTTTGTAATAAAATTTAGAGTGTAATTTTAAAATTTAAAAAAATTAATTTGTAATTTTAAATTTAGTACTAGTAAAAATTATTTTAGTGTAAATAAAAAAATCACAAAATTGCAAGTAAATATAATTTCAAAATTAGAACTAATAAAATAAGCAATTAAATAAGAAATAAAATTAAACAATTTCTAATTTCATTAAAAGCGCTAGCAAATAATAAACAGATTTGGTTAATGATTTAAATGTAAATAATACACAGCGTTTTATATTACAGTGCAAATTGTAACTCCGCCTTGAAAGAATCAGAAATGAACCGAGCTAGTCAATCCTAGGTCTGAATAAAAAAGAAGGGTTTGATTCAGCAGTTAAAAAAACTGACGCTAAAATTATTTAACTGTTATAATGCTTCAAATTGGTTAAACATAGAACCAAATGGAGAAAACTGGCCAAAAACAGTGACCCCCATTAAAAATGGAGAAGGTGGGAAAGAAGAAGATTAGGGTGCATTATCTATTAAACATAGACACACTAGCACCAGTTTTCATCTCTTCATTTAACTTGTTCCTTGCCAGTGAAAAATTATTGGAGGTCTGGAAATTAGCATATATATAAGGCCAATTTACAAAACGGGCGAAAGATATATTCCCGAAAGCTATAAGCTTATTTCTATTTTACCAGCTTCTAGTAAAGTTTTAGAAAAGCTAGTCAAAAGTTTTTTCTTAGGTTATCTACTAAACAATAATCTAGTAAATCTAGCTCAGCATTAATTTTTACCATTGAAATTCTATTTAACAAATTGGTTAGGCTTTATCAAAGGATGCTTTAGATTAACAACATTGTGTTGAGACAATATATTTTGATTATTCAAAAGCTTTTGTTAAGGTATCCTTTGCTTGCTTGATAACCAAGCTTAAATTTTTTGGTATTAGTGTTTCTTCAATTGATTGGATAAAAGATTTTTTGCATAACTGAAACTGCAAAGTGAGGCTTGGCTCTACCCTGTCTTTGCAGTGTAAAATTATCTGTGGAGTACCACAAGGATCGGTATTAGGTCTCCTACGTTTTATAATGTTTGTTAATAATCTGCTTTCGGTTGTTTAATCTAACATTTTTCTTTATGCGAATAATGTTAGGATTTGGGTAACCAACCTTAAACGTTTGCAACAGGATATTAACAACATTTACTAACGGTCAATTAAGAGTAGACTTCCCTTAGCTATAAATAAGTGTAAGCATATGATGTTTACGATGTTTTCGGGACTGACATTTAATATTTGTAACAAACAGTTTATTACTACAATAAAAAAGGTTAAGAATTTAAGCGTTATTTTTATTTCTTTTTTAATGCTTTTTACAATCAATCCCACAAAGGCAACCCAAAAATGTTTTAGTTCAATTGAGTTTTTTAGACGCATCTTAAGTAAAATTCCAATTGAATCTCTTTGTTTATTAGTCATGTTATATATAAGGTCATATTTAGAATATTGCATCCAATTCACAACTCCATCTCTAAAAACTGATATTTATCAATTAGAAAGAATTCAAAAAAAACTCTAACAAAACTCCGCACGAGTTTTAACTCAAATCATACCCTGAGCGACTGAAGACATTAAAGCTTTTCCTATTAAACAATGAACGAATCCGAAACAACTTAAGTCTAAAGTATCAGCTGTTCAAAACTAATTATATGTCCCATCTTTTTACGTTAACGACAGTAACTTTAGGAAAATTGTTGTAAGTTTTATAAGTCGAGAGCACTAACAAAAGCTAAACAGTGCTATTTTAAGCACAGAACTATTCCTGTCTGGAATGAACTTCCTAGTCACATAGTTAATTCACTCTAAAACGATCAAGTCATTTAAGAATAATTATGATTAGCACTTACTTGCTACTTTTATCTAAGTTAACCAACTTTTTTCCTTCTTTACCATTTTCTATTACTTGACCCAAGATTAGTTCTTTTGCTTTATTTCCCCCGATTTTCAACTCTCAGATACATTAAGAATTGAGAATTAAAAGGATTAATTCCTACGCACCGAGTGTACCTACCTGATCACCCAAAATCATTTTTTTTACTAGTAAAAACTTCCAATAATAATTACACTAGTATGGTAAATAAATCATTGATATTCTGATTTGAAAAATAATGAATAACATAAAATCCTGTTTAAATGTAGATAAATTAATATTATTATAGTTCTTAAAAAATAAATACCATTGTTTATTGTTTGGCTACGCTTAAATAAACAAATCAAAATAGATTTAACGTCAATTAAGTATGAATTTTGATTGTGTAAAGCTTATGTTTGCAATTTTACAAATCTATCGGTTCCATCCTTTACAATTTATAAATTCAATTGTATTACTAAAAAAGTTCAACCAAGTTGATTGTATAGACCAAATAGACCCAAATACACATGTGCAAACATTGTAAATACAACTGTTGGCATTAAAATATGAATATTTATACGGACAGACATTCAGCTACATGGACTCACTCACTCACTTATGCAAAAACACACGGCTAAATTACATTTTAATTCATATATAATTTATGGTCGTTTAAAAGAATTTTCAAAACCAGTTTTGTATATTATCCAAGTAAATATTTTTCGTATATAACAAATAAAAGTTTTTTAAAAAAATTAAAAAACTATTTTTTATGAATTTAGTGTGATATTTTAAATTTGTATTTTTTGCATGCCGCCATTTTGTTTCATTTTTCTCAAAAAAATTAATTGGTATTTTGACAATTTTGAATTTATCGATTTTTTTCAATTTGTGGTGATCCAACCTTTTCAATCTTGGCTTATTATTAGTGATGTGAATTTTGAGAATTTTTTGTTAAACATTCACAAGTTTTTTAACAAATTAGATAATGTTACATATATTAAAACATATACAAACACAAACTAATAAAATAATTTATGTTTTTATTTTTCTCTACAATTGACAAACCTATTTCTTTCTATTTTCTGTCAATTAAGTTTCACTTTGCTTATCTTTAAGAGTGCATTGGATAATAAGTAAATCTTTTTCAATTTGCACAGATTAGAATGGAACCTGATACAAACAAGTGCATTTTTAATAATTATTTATTTTGACGTTTATTTAGCAATTATTTTTCACAAAGGCACAATGCTAGGCCCACGTTTTTTCCATCCTCTTCTTTCAATACAAGCCTCGGATAAGCTGGAGTGGAGTTATTTTGCCATTTGCTAAGTTCAACAATTTAATTCAAAGTTTATCTTCTTTCTTGACATTTTTTGTTTTTACGTTATACATTTTTTTAATGTTAAAGATGAATAAAATACTAAATAAAACTCTATTAATAAATTACTTTTATTATTATCATTTTCTTGTTATCCTTGGATTCCTTAAAACAAAAAAATGTTTGTAAATTAAATATATATATATATATATATATAATATATATATATTATTTCATTCATTTTTGCATTAATCAAAAAATTTTAAAACTGAATTCATATTTTTTATAAATAATGAAATGTCCTAAGATGTTTAGAGATTTACTCGAACAGCTACGTTAGCTAGACCTCTACTTTGGATATCGGCAAATATCGTGGCTTGATTTGGCTGCACTTTTCCCAAAAGTTTGATGCCAGTATCGGCTACTCAATAATAACGAATAATAACGCAAGATATGGTGGAAAAGTTAATTGCCAAATTTACAGAGTTTGTGGAAAATAACAAAAATTCAAAATGAAAACTTCGAGAAGGCATAAGTATGTGTGAATGGCGTATAAATAATTGTTTATAAAGCCGTTTCCATCAATACAAGTTGATAACACATTTTCAAAAAACTGGTCAATATTGGTAAAATATTGTTTCCAAAAATTAATTGTTATTTTTATAATAAATAATATTGTATATTATTTTTTTGAATCCAATTTTATTTGCAAATTGTTACCGCTACAGATGATACAATGATTATGTCTCGCACCCTAATGTGACTAAGCTATATGATTTGTGTTAAAAATATTTTCTACAAACATTCTAATTTATAAAAAAAATTAGTGCCGGAGTGATCTAGCGGTACAGTGCTCGAATTCGGACCTCGGTAAGCATTGGGGTTCAAATCCATCAGCGGCACTAAAATGTGAGCCCACGTTCGGCTTTGCTAAAATGTTTACTGCTGATCAATGTTTTTCGTAAAACATTTAAAGTAGCTAACATTATATATATATATATATATATATATATATATATATATATATATATATATATATATATATATATATATATATATATATATATATATATACAAAAAGGGGTTACAGATGACATTTAAGTTAGTACAATTCATAAGTATATACAAACACAAACATTACGATTAAGCTAAGTTGAATGTAGTAACGAACTGTTTTTGTGGACACAAAGTAGGTTTCAATGTGTGAATATAAACAGATTCAGTAGTTTATGGCGCTAGCCTGACACCAAATAGGGCGTGGGTTCAAGTTCATGTGTTTGTAAAACTCGAAAGGTATGCGCTACTGATGATTCCAAATAAGGATAAAACAGCTGTACAGTGCTCCTGGTTGACTTGAAGACCTAGTAAATTTATTATACAAGTGAATCTGACAATACTAATATAACATTTCTAAAAACATTTAATCCCTTAAAAACCCATTGTTAAAGATTCAACAATTGTCAACATATTCAAAGCTTGAGAAGTAATTTGCACTTTAAAACAGCTTTTAAAATTAATCTGATATTTGGTTTGTAGTAGATGACGTAATATGGAAGAAGTGCATAAGTGTTCACTTCCGTTTGACGTATTATCTCACAGTTTACGTCTTCTTATATTTTTATTTGGAATTATAAAGGGAACCCAATGCTATAAAAGCGTAAATACTAATAATTATCAATCTTTTTTAATACCAAATATGTATTTTTTTATTTTAACAAAAACATGCAATTTAATCGAGTGACTATAATACTATATAGATTACATCAATAATTGATAATTTTCTTTTAATCACTTCAATAGTATATGTATTTGTATAATTATTTTCGATATATTTTAATCAAACTGCTGTAAAACAAAGTAACAAAACAGATTTATGGGTTTAATTCTGTATTGTAGCAATGCTGATTTACTAATGTAACAAAGTGATTATTATAACAATGAACAAAATCGTTATTTTAATAACGACAAAACTTAAACAGTTACAATTGTATAAAAACAGAAAACAAATAAAGTTAATTAACAATAACGTAAATTATTATTATTATTATTATTATTATTATTATTATTATTATTATTATTATTATTATTATTATTATTATTATTATTATTATTATTATTATTATTATTATTATTATTATTATTATTATTATTATTATTATTATTGTTATTATCATTATTATTATTGGTGGTGGTAGTAGTAGTAGTAGTAGTAGTAGTAGTAGTCCATCACTCTACCACTCGACAATGATAGTCCAATTATAGTATAATCATAAGAAAAACTAGCATTTGCTTACTGCATAAAATTATTACAATTAAAAAAATATACTTAGCTGACTTCTATATTTATTGTCTAAAGGATCAAACACAAATAACAGCTTTTCGATGTAAAATTGAAAATGACAAAATGGCAGATGACTTAAATTACGGCAAACCAACATTTGACAAGACCATATTGAAGTAAAAAACTCACAAAATCAACTGAAAATGTTGTGCAAAATTTTCCTACTTAAAATAATCTTGTCACTGAATCGAATGTAATAACAATAATAAAAGTAATAATTATACGAATTATTTGTTTACATTGGCATATGGCATTGTATAATATCCAAAATACATTTCTGATAAAATTTCTAACACAATAATAGCAAAACTATTACTACTACTACTACTACTACTATAAATAATAATTTTTTTTTAATTTTTTATTTATGCTTACCATTTTGAATGTTTTACTGCAAGCATTTTTAGCAGTGAACATTTTAGCAAAGCCGAACGTGGGCCCGCATTTAGTGCTGGCAATGGGATTCAAACCCATACTCATTCAGCTTTAAATAAAGCGTTGTACCACTATACCACCTTGGCACTATTGTTACTATTACATCGTAAAAAAAACTTTTATGTTTAGGCTACTAATTTTAATTTGATTATTATTATCATAGTCATTATTATTATTATTATTATTATTATTATTATCAGTTTACATGCTTTAATAAAAATTGCATTTTGTATTATTGATAGGTAATTGCTAGAAAATCTTTGTAATTCTTTACTTAAATTTGTTCCAGTTTAAATGACAAATAATGAACTGCTTCACGCTCATATTAAAACTCTCTGCCTTGATAAAATATGTTTTATTTAGATTTTCATTTCTTAGTCGTCAATATCAAAAATTATAAATTTCCTAATGTTGCCATCTTTTAAAAACGAAATCGCTCCCCAATAACGAGTATGAGAAAGGAAAAGAAAAATTGGCGAAGTTAATTTTGTCAAAAAGACCGGCGTCGGTACAAAAATGCACAGCAACGCAAAATAAACGATAAAAAATTGTCCAAATTTGAGACGTTTACTTGTTGTCCCGTTTTGTGCTAAAAAATAAAAACAATTAGAAAGAAAGTAAATAAATATAATTACACTTGTCGAAAGTATAAGAATAAAAATTCTAATTCAAAAATTATAGTAATGTCGATTGATTTTTGCATTATGTAAAACGTTTATATATTTTGTTTTATTTTCCACCATAATATTAACACACTCGGTGAATAAATTGCACACATAAAATTATCTTTCAAAACCGTTTTCACTTTATTTCAGATTGTGTGCATTTTGTTCCGTTGTGAAAGACATAATTTGGAGTGGGGACACAAGCAGACCATAATAATTGTAAACAACTCTAATTGGTTTAAATAAAAAAGATTAGAAAAATTTTAGCCAGCCAATCACGATTTAGCCGTAAATCATACACACTTTGATTGGTTAATTGCAAAATTTATTTATTGCGAGTTGTACAGTTATGCAGTTATTTAAATAACTAGACCATTGGCTTACTTTATCACTAATGTTTACCTAGTTTCGTCATCAACTATGGAATTCCAGTCTTTAGGAACTCGCCCTCTCGAACAAATGGCTCAGCGTTTTGGCAACCTAACTCAAGGAACACATTACGAGTCTCGAAACGAACTCAACACACAAAGCTGTTTCAATGTAAAAAAACAGTCAACATTGTCTGTGTCTTCGCATCCACTGCCATCAATCAAGTTGAAAAAAACAAAATTTAACGAACACCATGTCTGCCAATCCATCAAGCCATTCCAACCTTCGGCCGTTCATCCCGACGATCAACATCAATTCTTCCACTGCCAAAATCAACTAACGTTGTATGCTAACAGCAATTTGGATGCAAATAAAATATCTCCTTCAATATCCCCTTGTTCTTCATCATCATCACTGTCGGGTCCAACTTTGGGAAAAACGGTGCCCAGTTATTGGATCAAGGATTATGCAAACCCGAATATCAAACCGCCCTTTTCCTACATCACACTCATCGTTTCGGCTATGAATTCGAAATCATTGAAAAGAATTACGCTCAATGAAATTTACACTTGGATTATATCGACATTTGCTTACTACTGCAAAAACACGCGGAGGTTGGTACATATTTAAAAATTTGTTATGAAACGTTTTTCTCTCACTATAGTGATTGGTTGTAATTTATTTATTTTCAAATTCCATAAAAGTGCAAATGACTTAATGTAGTAGTTTATGGAATGCGAGTTTTGTCTAGACTGTGCCGGGGTGGTCTAGCGGTACAGCGCTCTACTGGGTAAGCATGGGTTCAAATCCCACCACCGGCACTAAATGTGGGCCCACGTTTGATTTCGTCAAGATATTCATTAATTATCGTAAAACATTCAAAGGACTAAAAATAGTTTTTTAGAAAATTTTAAAAATATT
Organism: Cardicola forsteri; assembly: GCA_025895645.1. Taxonomy (NCBI): domain Eukaryota; kingdom Metazoa; phylum Platyhelminthes; class Trematoda; order Strigeidida; family Aporocotylidae; genus Cardicola; species Cardicola forsteri. Next base: position 29,003 of record JAKXYG010001158.1, read on the forward strand.
TAAATATTTTTAGTAAAAGTATATTTAGTATGTTTATTACAAGTTTCATTATTATTATTATTATACGGTTTTTACTTTTAGCCCTTTTCCTTAAAAAAGCATTTTTTTATTATTTTTTTTTCTACCAGTTATTTTCGCCTAGGTTAGTTGAATGCTACAAATAGTCAGTATATTATTACCTTTCAAAACATCCATGTATTGGTCAAATTGGTTTTACATGTCAATTATATTCCAAATTTAAATTATTCAACAATCCCTATTTACTCAGTAATTTACGTAGGCGAAAACATATACATATGTCAACTGCAAGACTAGATGCTACATACTACTTGATTTTTTCTTTACTTTGGTAGTGGTTCAAAATCGCGGTGTTATTTTGACTGGATGAGCAAGTAAGCTACATAATGCATAACCGGTTTAGTTAAAACCCTTTCTTGTAATTGTGACAACAGAGAAGCATGACATTTTTAAACGAAATTGCGACTAGTGTACAAATATTTGTAGGTGTATTTAGCATAAAGTGCATAGTATAGCACGGGTACTTGGTTCTAGAATTTTTGCCTCTAAACTGAAGCAAGGTAACTCTAGTCTATTGAGAATTGTATCTTATATGGATTTAAACTACATACCTAACAATATGACAAGCCTTAAACCATATACAGCACTTAAGAAAATTGTTGTATTTAAAGCAATTATGTAACTTAATTTTTTTATAATAGTTGCATAATTTAAAACAACAACTCAGATTCATTATACAATATACTAGACTATATTATAGAAAAGATGCAATTATAATTTTGTCGATATATATATATATATATATACATTAAATATTAGCTAACATGTAATCAAAAGTTGAGTTAAATTGTCAACATAAAAAATAATGTCAAATATTTTTAAAAAATACAAAGCATATTTAATTTTTTCAGTTACCAAATACGTTTTTATATTATGCATTACAAAATACATTACAAAATAAATTTAATTAGTTATTGTATTAATTAACTGACCTAGGGAAGATTTTTAATGTAAACTTGTATAATTTTATATTTAATAAAAAACTGGGTTTAGACAGACAATTTATTAGTTTAAATACACTTGTAAATGCTTTGTTTTATTATAATAATAATAGAAATAATAATAATAATAATAATAATAATAATAATAATAATAATGACAATAATAATAATAATAATAATAATAATGACAATAATAATAATAATAATAATAATAATAATAATAATAATAATAATAATAATAATAATAATAATAATAATAATAATAATAATAATAATGATAATAATAATAATAATAATAATAATAATAATAATAATAATAATAATAATAATAATAATAATAATAATAATAATAATAATAATAATAATAATAATAATAATAATAATAATAATAATAATAATAATAATAATAATAATAATAATAATAATAATAATAATAATAATAATAATAATAATAATAATAATAATAATAATAATAATAATAATAATAATAATAATAATAATAATAATAATAATAATAATAATAATAATAATAATAATAATAATAATAATAATAATAATAATAATAATAATAATAATAATAATAATAATAATAATAATAATAATAATAATAATAATAATAATAATAATAATAATAATAATAATAATAATAATAATAATAATAATAATAATAATAACTATACTGTTACTACTGTTTGGTGGCACCTTCAGAAATAGTTTATTTTATTTTATCTAGTAATGTTTAAAATTAAAACGTGGCAAATTTAGAAAAAATTGAAGTTTTTCAATGTGACAAGATAATATTGTTTGAAATAATTGTAATTCCCAAGTACAAAATGTATTATAATTTACCGTTTAAAAAAACTTGTTAAAATGCAACTGTTTAAAGTATCTACTATAATTTCCTATATTATGGCTATTTTATACTTTATAACAAACACTTTGTATGTCAAATATAAACCTTTTCCAACTGATTAAAATAAAGGTTTTATAAAGTTAATTCTATACTTTATCTTGTTTTGATACAAAAATGCTTTTTTTCTATCTAGTGTTTTCTTTTTACTTTAAAAGTGCCAGAAATGTAATAAAATGGTTTATAAAACAATTCTAAATTTTAGAAACTAGGTTCTTTTAATTTTTAAGTTGCACAATAATTTTCTAAAAAGTAAAAAAATTTTTTTTGCACTTTTAATAGTTTTTTTCTATTTTGTGTTTCTTAACACATCAGTATATAATATTATTTAAACAGTGTATTTTAAATTGTTTTCAAACTGATTACGTAAATATCCATTTATGTATTTAAAAGTAAATATAGAACATTTCGTATTATTTATTTTTACTTTGATTGTTAATATTTATTTAAAAATGCATTTTAAAAATAATCATTAATTTACATTTAATATTGTTTATAATATATATATATATATATATATATATATATATATATATATATATATATATATATATATATATATATATATATATATATATAATTTTTTTAATACTTTGAATATTTTAAGAAAAACATTTTTTAGCAGTGAACATTTTAGCGAAGCCGCTAGTAGAGATCAAATCCGTGCTCATCCCGGTTCGAGCCGAGCGGTGTACCTCTTCTTTTCCATAGTCTTATGAAATAGCGTCTTCTTATTGTTTCTTTAGCAATATTATTATGTCAACTGGCTCATAATCTAAAATTGAGTAAAATTATGCACATCAAATATGCAGGACCAACTAGAAGAACAGTTGCTGTTTTACACAAATCACTCCAATCAAGCCGAGAGACCCGATTGAGAAGTCCTGTCTCAAAACCCAATAATTTGACTTATTAAAAAAAAATCAATATTGTTAAGTTTGCAATAACTGTTTTTATTGCAAAAATGTTCAAACCTGTATCTCCAATACTTACTTGGTTGGAATTTTATGAGTCTGTAACTGTAAAACAAATGAAAATTAGTTGTCAGTTGTCAGTGTTTTTCACGTTATAAATAAATTATTTTAACTTGTTAAAAATATAAATTAAAAATTTAGAAAAATAAATTGGATAAATAATATTGTAAACAGTAGCATGCGTTTTTATATGTTTACGTGCATGAACATGGAACAGTAACATTTTTCTATGCAAATGCATTTTTTATCAAAATGAATTTGTTTTCCATATGTAAATCATTTTAATTAGGGGCCTTTTAAACCGAATCTTTAGCGATCTGTTTAATTAAACATGTTTATCTTGTGTTCAAAAACTGTTTTTTACTAGTTTGTTAAACATCAAACAGCAATGATCTGATTGTTTGTAATATGGGGGGTTCTCGTCTAGTTTTACAAATATACAGTTGGTAAATAAATCTTTCGATAACATTTGTTCAATCAATACTAGGAGTGGCAGAGATAACAAAAGCTCTAGAATTGGAGCTGAGTGGGTGTGAGTAGGCGTGAGTTCCATAACTTACACTAAATGAAAATCTTTGTTTAGGCTCGTTCAATGTCTACTTGATAAAATATGTTTCTTGATAAAAACATTCAGACAATAGAAAAATATAAAAATGTTGTTCGTTTTTATAAGAAAGATTTTAACAAGAGTAACTGAACATTGTACAAAAATAAACAATTCATCAAATGGCAAGTAAATGTTTAAATTAACAAATTAGTTATCATGATTAGTAGTAAACGTTATTAAAGAATGATATCACGATGGTACAGCTTAGAATTTAGGGGCGTAGTACCGTTAGATTGTCTATTACAAAACAGGGAGAACGATTAGGGCTATTAACAAAAACATTTGACTAAAAATCTTGACTGCACAATAATAAATGGATCTCTTTACTTTTGGATTTTTTGTATGCACATAACCATACCAGAAAGAATTTTGGTCAGTATAATTCACACGAATAACAAAGGACACAAATTTTTAAACCGCGACAAGTTTTTAATTTTTTGACAGAATTATTATATCTTTCTTCTTTTTCACATTTAGGTTGTTGTTTCTGATCAGTTTTCTCTATTTGGTTCTCTATCCAAGCAATTTAAAGCATTATGGCAATTATAATGGTTTTGGTGTAGACTATTATATATATATATATATATATATATATATGAAGTAAGATAGATTAAATAAAAACAAAATTTAATCATTTTAAAATGAACGAAACTAATAGCAATTTGTAATATATGAATAAAAAACGTATACATTAGACTATCATTTATAATAAGCTAAATTATATAAGGATTAGCAACAGTATTGAATTGTATACAGGTTTGTCCATATTCATTACAAAGTCGTTTATTTGAGTTACGCTATAAAAATAACTTTGTTTACCGTCAAACATTTAACAAATAAATACAGAAGAAATAACACCTGGATGAGATACAGTACCGGATATCGAACTGTAGATATTTTGATTTAAATTTTCGATAGTATGTCACAACCGAAAATTTTAATTTGTGACAAGCAGCAATTCTTAAATTAAATTCCCCTTACTCAAATAATTAATGTTTATTTGTTTTTCAATGTTTGTATTTTAAAGTTTTTGATATTTCAAATAAAACAATAAATATAAGAATGGACATTTTATTTGTTTCATTACAAAACCCTTTTGCTTAAAAAATAAGCATGGGGCAATAAGATAACAATTACAGCAAAAATTAACATCCCCAACACTGATTAAGGTTTTGGCATTAAAGATTCTGCAAATCGAAAATTGAGCTTCCTTTCGGCTTTCACTCAACCCTGTCATTTGTGTAACTCTGTCATCAAGATACGCGCGATCACTTCTTTGTCGTTGTTTGCTGGAATGGCGTCCTCTTATTGTTTCCGTAGCAGTATGAATTTTTTACAGAGGCCAGGTTGCTAACCTTGCGCTCGAACCCTCCTCCTTTATCCAGGCTTGGGACTGGCTAGATTGAATCATTTCTGATCCAATCTAGGCGGAGAATGGACATACTACTGTTTATTATAAGTTGGGTTTCATAGTATTTTACATAAACAGAGAAACGTTTAACAGGTTTAATTTGTCACAAATTTAAACAATAAGTGTTTTTAACCGACTAAAATAATTTTAAACTTCTAGATTTATTTGACAAAATTATAAATTCAAAGTTTGATTACGTCTATGTCTAACTTCCAGGTTCTGATTATCTAAAATGCTTGTTCAGTCATTTCGTTTGTTCGCAGCTCTCAACTGAAGATATCAGTCAGTTGAGTTTATGTTAGGTCATTTTTATTTAAAGAAAAGAACATTAGGCAACATGTAAATATTTCTAATTTGTATAATTTCTGGTAGCAGTTTTTAATAATTTCCATTTCATTTCCATTTCCTTTTAAGTTAATCTTTACAATTTTCCGAGTGATATATTCGACATTTTTTCTCACCTGGTGTTCAATTTACAGTCGTAGACGTATTTCTTTTTCCAAATTGCAACTTTTCTTTATAGGCAACATTTGCACAATACATGTTTGCTTTGCAACCTTTGCATTGCTTTTGCCTAAAATCGTACAAAAACATGGTTGATGAGAAATATTCGATCTACTACCTTGATTGTTATTCAAAAATAAACGTTTTCATTTACATTTAACCAACTGTTCGCTTTTAAAAACGTACTTTGTGACAAAAAATACATTTCAATCTTGTACTATTTTAATATTTACATAAAATAAATAACAAATCCATTTTCTATTGTACAATACCTAATTTAAAAATTAAAGTATTTGTACTAAAATTATTATTATTATCATTAACTTAAATATTTTAGTAAAAGCATATTTAGCATATTTTTCACGTACGCATACATATACACTAGCAACAGCGTTTTTTAAAAGGATTACAATGTTGCTAATTATACAAGCCTTAAAAGCAGACAGTATCCAGATTTACACTTTAGACCGTTTGATGCAAAAATTAAAGTCCTAACTAATAAAGCAAATATGTCACTATACCATTTAAAGATCAGAATATCGATTATTTTTTTTTAAAATGGTACATTATATTATTTTTTTATTTAACAAACCTATTTAGATTTTATTAAGAATTTCAAATAACTTTTAATAACACAGTTCCTCCTTGTAATCTGTGTTGGGTAATTTTCTCAATAAACGTTTGCGCTTAAACAAAAATTTTTATATTGTTTTCCAATAGGTCACCACATATTACATCACTTTTTTAGCCTTAGTCACTATTCAATGTATATATTATTGTATTTATTTTTTACTACTTTGAATGTCTTATAGGAAACGCATCTTTCAACAGTGGACATTTTAGCGAAGCCGAACGTGGGCCAGCATTTATTATCGGTGGTGGGATTCAAACCCATGTCCACCCAGGTCCAAATTGAGCTTTGTACCGCTGTAATGTAAATGATTGGCTTTAATGACACTTACAGTCAATATTATAAACCGTTTAGCCGTAGTATTATTATTTTTTACAACAACAATAACTAATCATCGTTATCTCGACAAAAGTATGTTTAGTTTACTATGCTATTACAAAGGCCATTATTAGAATTTGCATTTTGTTAGAAGGAGATTATAGTTAGGTTAGCAGATTTTACTGTATAAACAGGACCACAGATATAACTAATATAAACCAATTGGTCTAAAAAATTAGAATTGCTATCGTTTTGACACATTTGGAATTATTAAATTGTATTTTTATTATGTTAAATTAAATTTTTGTTTTATTAAACATAACGTTCTTACGGTACTGTTTTATTACTTGAATCGTTTAGTGATAGAAACGCTCAGTTTAACCAAACAGGGATGAATATTCAGGTAGCGAATTTAGATTCCTGTTCACTTAGGTACAAATTTAGCAACGTAACCACTGCATATATCAAGTCCTACACTTTACTAATTTCACAACTACTTTTAATTATAAATCAATAGAACCATATACATATTTCTTTAAAGACATAGAGATTAATTCGCAATTATGCATTTAACACTCATAGGCACTTGTTATATTCACAAACATTGACTATCAGAAATCGTTGTCTGTAATTCGTTTTATTTCTAATATTTTGTCCTATTGTATTGTTGTGTTGTATTCGTACGATTAATGGCAAAAAGGTGCCAATGTACTAAATGTATGTCTAATGAGGTAACAAAGCGCAATGTTATAATAAATAATTATAATAATAATTTGTTTCATTTGAAAAAAAACTGTATATGATTATTACAAAGAAGCATGTCTGTTTTGAAAAATGATAATAATTTTTATTAGTATTTATAAAAATAAATCATTATTTTTAAATAATTAATCACTGATTATAATAAATCTAATTATTTATTACATAATTTACAAAATTACTAATTCTTCTAACACATTTATCACATTTAACAGTATTATACTAATTGTTAAATGTAACTAAATAAATTATAATTGTATCATATCCAATATTTGATTAATGATTATTGTTTTTGTCGAATTAACAAAAAACACACAATCTCTCTCTTACTATATATATATATATATATATATATATATATATGTATATATATGTATATATAGATAATGCATATTGAGCTTAATTTAATTTCACAAGTTTTGCCGTCTTTATCCTTTGATCTCATTGTGACAAAGTGTGCGTTGTTACACTGATTTAAAAAATGCATCTTGGTTGTCTTGGCTTTGTCTAGTCAGTTAGTTTTGGTCACTTCAAACTGGATTAAGTAAAAAATGTTTCCATTTAAAAAAATTACGAATTTTCGAGAATAAAAAATAGCACATGTGTGTAAATGCGGACGTTGTTTTATGTTTTAAAATTGTGTTCTTACTTTGTCATTATTATTATTATTATTATTATTATTATTATTTATTTATTTATTTATTTATTTAATTACAAAACCATTTTGCTTTAAAAAAAATGAGCATGGGGCAATAAGACAACAAAAACAGCAAAAAATAACAACAACAACAAAGTCTCGTAATTCAAAGAGAACATGAGACAACAAAATGTTTCCATGTATTTAAACATTCTGCCTAACGTTTTGCTTGATCCCATGAAACATTCATTTCAATTAAATCTTCCCGAATAGTTCTTAGCCAAGTTTTCTGTGGTCTGTCAACCTTTCTTTTACCATTTTTGATCTTTTATTCCAAAACCGTTTTTGCTGGTCTTCCGAGCGGCAAGTAATTTTTATTGTCTAATTGTAATGATGTCATGTAGTAAATAAGAGTCAGTTCTTTTCATGATCTCGTCATTTGAAATGTGGTCGCGTCAGGTAATTTTTAAAATATTTCTAAGACACCGGCAACAAAAAACATTCACCATCTTATCAATCTTATCTGTTTGCTTCCGCGTTTTACTCCCATATCTTGCTGTAGGAATGATTATTAATGCGTACAAACGAAGTTTTGTCTTTAGGCAAATGGAAAAACATGACCATATTGATTTGAATTTATGGAAGACTGTCATTTTCTTTTCAAGTCTGGCCCTAACATTAATTTCGGTTTTTTCCGTCTTTACCAATGATGCTTCCCAGATATGTAAAGGAATCAACAGTATCAATATTTTGTCTACTAATTTTGATGGGCAAATCATTGTTTGATTTAGTGCACAACACTTTTGTCTTTGAACAATTAATCCGTAAGCCAATACGAGAACTGATATCACTGAGACGTGTTGTCATATTCTGCATCATTTCATTAAGTAGACCAATATCATCTGCAAAATCCAAATCCGTTAATCTGCCTTGGTTCCATTTGATACTATAAAACAAATTATTCATGGATTGAGTCATAATAAAATCAATTACCAGAAGAAACAAAAACAGTGACAAAATACATCCTTGATGTACTCCCGTGACAATTTCGAATATAGCAATATGGCCACTTTTTGTTCGAACACAGCAACTTGAATTTTGGTATAGCAAACGCATAATATTCACATATTTCAACGGTATTCCGTAAAACTTAACGATTTTCTACAAAGATTCTCGATGAACACTATCAAAACCTTTCATAAAATCAATAAAATTGATTGTAAGTGATAGCTTGCTGAAATTCTTGATTTTGCTCAATAATGTTACGAAGGGTCAGTATTTGTTTAATACAGCTTCTTCCTTTCCGAAGACCTGCTTGTTGTTCTCCAAGGTGTTTATCTACCGCATTACTTAAATGATATAAAATTACTTTGGAAAACACTTTACCAGGAACAGACAATAAGGTTATATTGCGCCAATTATTGCAATCGTTCAGATTTTCTTTTTTGGGAAGAGTAACAATTACTTCTTGCCGCCAATCATTTGAAACTTGTTCATTATGCCATATAACAGTTCACTTGCTACAACATCACCTCCATGTTTGAGCATCTCTGCAGTTATCTCGTCAATCCTCCTGCCTTATTATTTTTCAACCTTTGAATTACATAAATCACTTTAGTTACAGAAATGTTATCAATACATATTTCCGGATTCTGAGTCACGTTCATATCATTATCATTATTAAAATCTATGAGAATATTTGGCATGGGCTGATTTAGTACTTCTTTAAAATGCTGTACCCATCTAGATGATTACTCATCATCTGTTAGAAGTAAACGACCATCTTTTTTTTATTGGAATATCGGTGTTTTTTCTAACTCCCGACAGTTGTTTTACAATTTTATACAGAATCTTGGAATCATTTTTTGCTGCTGCCTTATCTGCTTCTTTGCATCTGCTTTCTAACCAATCTTTCTTATCTTTGCGGCAGCTTTTTTTAACCTGTTTATCTAAAGTTTTACACTTATCATCAAAAATTTTCCAGATAACAGGATTGTAAGATTGATATCTCTCTAATTTTGTTTTCTTTCTGAGATCAATTAAATTCCAAGAGACTGATGAAATCTATTGTTTCTATGTAGAGCGACATCTAACCAGCACATTTGCTGCACAGTCTGTAATTGTTTTATGAAACAATTTCCATTGATAACCAGACTTTTCTACCCTTTTCAGATTTTGAAATGTATTTTTTAAGGAATCGTAAAATTGATTTGAGATATTTGACTGCTTAAGTTTCTCACACGAAAATGGAAGTAATTTTTTTATGGTTTCTATTGTCCTTAATTTTAAACGAAATTTTTCAACAACAGGATTGTGATTAGAACCAATATCTACACCGCTACATGCACGTACATCTTGCAATGAAGACCGCAATTTTGTGCTAATAGAAATGTAGTCAACAACCTATAGTTATTATCATGTATGCTATCAGCATGGCTATGTGGTCCAACATTTGAGAAGTACCCAGATCTATTTTTACTTAATTTCGCATTGAAATCACCGATCAAAATTTTGATATCTCTTCTTGGCACATCATCCAACAAACTTTGTAATTAATCATAGAAAATATCTTTTTGGTTCTCCTCAGTAGCCTCAGTAGGGGCATAGACTTACACATTGTTACTTTTGCAAATCTGGTGTTGAATCTGGCTGAAATGATACGGTCGCTCACAGGTTTCCATTCAATCATTGCTTTAGCAGCATTTTTACTCAATATAGTACCAACTCCATAAATATGATATTCTTCATGTCCAGAATACAAAATTGATGTATCTCTACTCTTGAAATGACCTTGGCTTTCCATCTCATTTTGCTAATACCCAAAATATCTAAGTTGTACTTTTTCATTTCTCGAAGGACTTGTTCTAACTGTCCAGTAGGAAAAAGTATGCGCACATTCTATGTCCCAACACTGGTTAACGTTTTGGCATTGAAGATTCTGAAAATCGAAGATTAAGCTTCCTTTTGGCCTTCACTAAACCCTGTCATCTGTGTAACTCTGTCATCCAGATACATGCAATCACTTCTTTGCCGTTGTTTGCCGGAATAGCGTCCTCTTATTGTTTCCGTAGCAGTATAAATTTTTACAGAGGCCAGGTTGCTAACATTGTGCTCAAACCCTCCTCTTTATCCAGGCTTGGGACTGGCTAGATTGAATCATTTCTGATTCAAACTAAGCCGAGTTATTATTATTATTTTATTATTATTATTATTATTATTATTATTATTATTATTATTATTATTATTATTATTATTATTATTATTATTATTGTTATTATTATTATTATTATTATTATTATTATTATTATTATTGTTATTATTATTATTATTATTATTATTATTATTGTTATTATTATTATTATTATTATTATTATTATTATTATTATTGTTATTATTATTATTGTTATTATTATTATTATTATTATTATTATTATTATTATTATTATTATTATTATTATTATTATTATTATTATTATTGTTATTATTATTATTATTATTATTATTATTATTATTATTATTATTATTGTTATTATTATTATTATTATTATTATTATTATTATTATTATTATTATTATTATTATTATTATTATTATTATTATTATTATTATTATTATTATTATTATTATTATTATTATTATTATTATTATTATTATTATTATTATTATTATTATTATTATTATTATTATTATTATTATTATTATTATTTATTTTATTATTATTTATTATTATTATTATTATTATTATTATTATTATTATTATTATTATTATTATTATTATTATTATTATTATTATTATTATTATTATTATTATTATTATTATTATTATTATTATTATTATTATTATTATTATTATTATTATTATTATTATTATTAACGTTGCCATCGTTGATAAAAGTTTTGTAATTTACTAAAAAATATGTAGTTTGGTCGAGTTTCAGCATTGTATACCTATCGAAATATCAGACAATAAAAAAATGTTTTAAAGTTTTGTACTTTCTGATCATTTCTTTTTAGTATTTTTAACTGAAATGCATTTGTTTTACAACAAATAGGTTTCTAGCCTTACTCTTCAACTTCTAAGTAATCACCAAAAATTGTGCAAATTAGAACAATTCTCTTGTTGTTTAATATTTTGTAGGATGATAATACTTCAATTAAAAAATTAACAATATCTACATTTTAGGAAATTTTAATACAATTAGAATGTCTTAATAATAAGTAACTATTTTTTATCATGATTGTGTATTAAAATTAAATTTAATATTACAAAATTTTACTCTAATCCATGATACTATATATTATTATTTATTATAGTTTAAATTTACCACATAAAGACTGATCATTATTTACATTCAATTTAGTTCAATTCTGCAGGAAGATATTGAGCAACAGAAAATGTTTCCAATTTGCTTAATTATATGTGACATACGTTTTTCAACACAATTGTAGACCGATTAGAAATTCCGATCCTTTTCCTAATATCAACATAGGTTTTTGACTAAATAAACCAGCCATCTTTTGCATTTCTGTTCCCAATTTTTTTTTAAATTATGAAATAACTTTTACTAATAAGGCACAATGATGTAAGTATTCAATAATACTAAATATAATTTTATTAAAATATTTAAGCTGATAGTAATAATAATAGTAATAATATACTAGGATTTAATTATAATACTGGCGTTAAATGAAGGTTTTTGTTTTGCTGCCCATAATATCAACATTCTGAACCGTTTTTCGTACTAAAAAGACACTTAGAAAATAAACTCGAAAAAAAATAGTTGTATCCTGTTTTACATTCAATAAAATACGAATAACCTGTACGTTTGTATTCGTGTAAGAAATAAGATCAGGTAGAACAGTGGCTAAATTTCCATATTATTACTGAACTAATTTTGGTCATTTTGAACACAAATACAATATCCAACATTTTATCCAAGTTTCCAAAACTTTAAAATTTTGTTACAACAAAATTGTTACTACACTTTCAACCCCATTAAATCATAAACCTTCTAGATGGCAAAACTCAATTCGTCATGCCTTATCCTTTAACGACTGTTTCATTAAGATATCGCGACCTTCAGGTGAACCGGGCAAGGGCTGCTACTGGACCTTACATCCTAAAGCTGTCGACATGTTTGACAACGGATCGTCAATGCGACGCAACAAGAAATTTGTGGATGAAAGTCGATTTAGCGTCCATCACCAGCTAGTGGCCAAAAAAGTTCGAACAAACAATGGTTTTAGAAATGCACTTCCACCTACCACCACAGTCATGACAACGACTGCCTATGGACAAGATGAAAATTTGGCAAATCCGTCTGAACTTGTAGACACCAGCAGCGTGGCAACAAATTTAGCCCAAATAAATGCGGCTCCAAGGTAACAATTTTTGTAATTGAAAATGTTGACATTAATTTTCTTCTCTTCTAGTCGATTTGAAGCCCAAAGTTTTTTATCAGTACATCTTTATCTAGTAAACAAATACTTGTAGACATGTTTTGGAAAAAAAGAAAGTTAGAATATAAATTGAAGATTTTTGTCAAATGAGCAAGCTCCTTATTTTTAAATTACTTTTTCTCTATTTTTACTTGTTTGTTTAGTTCTAATCCTTCAGTCTTTTAAGGAACAAGTAAGCTTTTAAATATATTTTTAGTAAATTATTTTACATTAATTTAGATTTTTTCTAAAATTAACTGTGTAATTCTTTATTATTAAACAATTCTTTTTCTCTAAAGAGCATGGAGTAACAAAATTGTTCCATATAATTGTACACTACATCTTCGGCTTTAAAGATTATGCATATCGAAGATTGAAATTCTATTTGAATTTTTCCAAACTTCGTCATTATAATTATGTTTCTTTTACTTCTTTACCGTAGTTTAATAAACTGGTGTTTTCTTGTTGCTTCTTTATCAGTATTCTTTTCATAAAGACCAGGTCACTCACTTTGAACTCAAACCCTCCTACTTTATATATATATATATATATATATATGTGTGTGTGTGTGTGTCTATGCTCAGGTAGGATTACTAACCCATCTCTTGTTTGAGCACAAGGCGGAATCCGTTACTTACTAGACAAAAGACAAAACCCACAGTTGAACGGAAGTTTATTTGATTATCTCAAAATGAAGTCTGAAGCTGCATGTGTCAATATAAAGCTTTTATATCTTTAAGGTTTCGATTGACTTATACTCAAGAAAAAAAAGCAAAACTTTATATTCATTTTATCAATATGTTTCGTTTAAGTACTTTTTGTTTGTAAACTAAATGTTTGCAATTTGTATTGGTTAGTTTTACACACAAGTACATTTTTGTAAAAAAAACTTGTTTCCTGTTGTTTTATAAGCAAGAATATGTTATTGTTTTTGCAAAGGTAGCGTTTATAGTCTTACGCTTCAACTGTATGCGTTACTTAGCACGAACTTGGGTAACATGTACACGAACTAAATACACCCCAGTTTTATACCAGTTTTAAATAAAATGTCAACCAGATCTTGTACGTCAATTTCGCCCTTCTATGCCAACTGTCTGACGTGGTCCGATCAATCGTCCAAATGCTTCAGTCAACATCGATCAGATACAAATTATCCGATTGGTTGGAATTATCCTAGTGTATCATGTGATCCAAATTACATGACTGGTTTCGATTTGACCTATTGCAAAAGTGGCTCATTGGATTGTGATGAAAAGCCCAAAGAATGCTTTGACGGTTCACAAACAATATCCAATCGTTATATGCATCAATCAGACATCAAATCTCAGTGGTTTTTTAACTCCGATTTAAGTTAATCGTATTTGTTATTTTTTAAATCATTAATACATTATTTTAAACTATTGCTCTTTTTGTTCTTAAAATGAATAAAATTGTTGTTTGAGTATGAAGAGGTTGTCTTTGGAGCGATTATGGACATAAAAACGTTGTATGCAATATTTATATTTACATATATTATACAAAATATGAGAATACAACTAACCTAAATAGTAAGGAAACCAATTTCTATCAATTAGGAAACTAATCAAATTACGGTTATGCTGTACAATAATGCAGCTTGTAGTCCTTATATTGTCACTTTTTCAAAAATTATCCATTTATTATGCATAAAACTTTCTTGATTAAATAATGCCAGTGTACAATCTACACATGTTATGTAACTTGACGCTCATTTTATATAAATGTGCGTTTATTTGTCATGCTTAATTGACATTTACCTATCAATTTGTCTTTAATGGGTTTGCCTGTGCACAGCAGACTTAGCACTCATAGATCTTCTAAGTAGCAGTAAAAATTCACTTTTGATATTAAAAATCAAATTAGCTGCAACAAATAGATGATGATTATTTGTTTATAGTAAATGTAGATGAACACATGAAATAGTTAATCGTTTTATCGTTTTTAAAAAAACCAAAACTAGTATTCTATATTATTAGTGACATGCGAAGCCTATTTGACCAAAATACGAATCTAGTATTTGGCTATTGTGTAGCAATGTATTAATGCTTTAAATAAAATGTAACTTATGGGTTGTTCTAAGTGTTGAAAATTATTTTCTCAAACATTCCATTTAATGATGATATTGATAATTATTTTGCATTTATCAACAGGTATAAATCAATTATATTGCTTACAATACAATTTAATCAAATTCACCTTTGATGCTCTTTTACGTACCTGGTTAAAATATCCTGTGGCTTTTTGAACACACACTCCTCCCCATTTTGAGTCTTACCATTGCTTTCTACATCTGGAACAGCTGTTACAAAAGTCACGTACATACATACAACCCTTAATTTACGTGACCTGGATACATTAGAAGAATGAGAACAAACGACAATAAAGATAGAATTAATTTTTAAAACAATCTGCATGGAAAGCAATTCAATTTGAATGGAAGGAAAATGTAAGCAGCCGATTGATGACTTTGTCAAACAATAATCGTTATTACAATCGTTTGTATCCAAATTAATAAACACGCTTAAAAAATTAACTTTAAATACAACGTTGAGATTCAATTCTGATAATATTTAAAATTTGTAGTTTGTTGCTTCTCTGTAATAAAATGCCATTCACAAATTACACGTCCAATTCCCCATTCTCAATTCCGTAAAAAGTAGTATAGGAGTGTATTCATTATCTAATAAATCTGATAGTTGTTATATTATTCAATAATAATTGTTATATGCAAAAACGCAACGCTTAAAATTAGTTCGGCTATTAACAGAGTTATCTTTGAATTTTTTTACGTTTACTGCTTTAAATGTTTTACTAGAAACATCTTTCAGTAGTGGACATTTTAGCGAAGCCGAACGTTGACCTGCATTTTAGTGCCGGTGGTGGGATTCGAACCCGGATGCCCACTGAGGTCCAAATCGAGCGCTGTGCAGCTAGACCACCCCGACACTTTATCACTGCTTGCACGTACCAATATAATAATATTACTTTTGTCATCTATTTTCAGCAAAAGCTACAAAAAACATACAATTGTGTTTCATACTTTTCAAACTAACTAAAAGCACGATTAGTAAAGTTTATAGCAACTGCATTTACTAATGTTATATTATCGGCTCTTTAAGTTTATAAAGAAACCCTACTTAATTTTTAATTGATTTTATGTTTGCTACTTCAATCGTTTTACGAGAAACAACTTTCAACAGTGGACATTTTAGCGAAGCCAAACGCGGGCCGGCATTTTAGTGCCAGTGGTGGGATTCAAACCCCGATTTCCACCAAGGTCCAAGTTTGAGTGCTGTACCGCCGGTCCCACTTGAACAGGTCACCCAACCACATGTAACTTAATGAACCAACAACCTTTTCTTGTATCGAATCTGTAATGCTCCACCACCCAAAGGACGTTGCGTACGGTAAGGCAAAGTCTAACAAAAACACGAAGCAAAGAACACAATCTTTTGAAGTAATAATAACACAAAACAGTCAAACATATGTTCAGGTGTAATCCAAAATTAGATATTCCGAGTAGAATCGAACATTGCGTGTTGTAGGGTCCGACCATATATGCACATACACACAGATTGCGTGTACAACACTAAATGTGCGTTTGGCATTCGATAGAGGAATGTTACTTGTGTAAATGAATTAAATTGTCTATTTTTATGTTCATAATTTATTGCGACACTTTTCGAATTCTATGACATTTTAATCAAAACAAGTAAAATCCATGAGAATATTGATTTTTGCATAAAAAGCGACTTGAAACTATTGCAGCTGGTAGGCGGTTCAAGGAGTTGTTTGTTTCAACAATTTTCATAAATTACAACAGAATCTCGTCTTTTAGCACAATTAATCATACTGGATAAGCCACGCAAAAAGAAAACTGATTGATAGTAATTTTCAGAAACCCAATTCTAAAATTGAATTTAATTTGGTTAGTAACATAATCAAATCTTCATTATTTCTATATTTCTACAGTACATTAAACGGTCGACTCCGATGAGTTAATAAATATAAAAAACGTAAGAGAATAACAAACGTCTTGGTAACTACATGTCATCTTTGTAACAAGCCAATGTTTATAAAAATAGATGAAGCCGCCTAATGTTTTGTCAAGATTACTTTCTTTAGTCCAACGGATGCAAGATACAACCAGGATATTTAACGAGTACTTACAGCCATCCACCAAAATGGAACATCAATTATACTGCTTTCTTGGACTCGGTGCTTAAATGTATCTAGTCCAGAATGGGCCACAGGAAGTGGAGTCAGGAATATCACTCTCATTGGAAATTGAAACTGTGTAAGCACTACACAAATTGTTGGAATTCTTAACACTTCACAACTTTATGCCATTTTAATTCGGATCCTTCAATTCCTGGCAGGACATCAGATAAGCATTTCACACCTACAGTTTCAGGTTATTTTACCTACTGTATTTTTGTAAAATATTTCTTCTGTTATTTCTTTAACAGATATAAACTATTTACTAGTCTTATGTTCTAACCTTCACACGTTCCCCAACACAGACTGGGACCAGCTGGACTACTTTCATATTGATAATACCGATTTATATTCAGCAAAAGCGGTTCGTAAATTGCAGCACATTCCTTGACAATTTTGGTCGACTGATCCAATTGAAACAAGATATATCGTCCAGGTTTAAACCCCATCTGTTGTTTGATCTGAAAATTATCGATGAGATCGCATGGTTGTTGGTTCCATTTAACTTTCTAACCCAAAGTAGAAGCCTAGTTATGCCGCTGTGTGCTCAGTCCCTGCTGTGTTAGTCTAGATGCTTAGGCGCATCTAGCGCAGGATATGCCACGTAGAGGTAATAGTCAAGATTTTCACTATTATTGGAAATGGATACTTTATAACCATTACTCAAATCCTCAAGGTCATCAGAAGATCCAAGTTATCAGATGGACAAACTCCTCAAAATATCGACCTTCTACTCTACATACGACCACCTTAAACGTAGGAACGTACGCTGGCACACATATATGGGTCAAACTAAAAATTAATCAATAGTACATGAAACGAGAATTCTCAATTAGGTGCATTGGTCTAGTTGGAGCTATAGAGAACCAATTATCCCACTATGCATTTGGTCCTATATATATATAATGCTAGGTCGAAACAAGAGCTTTTATCAATTTACCTTTCTATCTTCGCAAGTAAACAAAATTGAGTTGACCTAAAACAACTGTCTTCAAAAACATTAATTCCACGGCTATCTAAGCAAAGTCCATTTTTCTTTAATTAAACCGCATACTTTCTACAACAGTGTACATCTCAATCGAGAAAGTCAATGATCTCACCGAAGTTGGCTAGGACAATAAATGTCAAATGGACACCAGCCAATGAACAATTGAAACCAATCTGATCAAATAATAATAATAATAAAGATTATTAATTATTCATTGGAACAAATAAAATTATCAAAACTAGAAAGAAAGTTTTCAATTCAGACAAATTGCACTCAGGTCAGTTGTCCGACCCCATACGATCGACGTGAATCACCGAGAATCAGCAGATTGTGATCGAAGCGAACTAGACGGGCCATTGCAGCACAAATCGAACCCAGCTGATGTCCAATGAACGATGATTGAATATAGTAGTATGGAATAAAAACGAATTATTATTATTATTATTATTATTATTGATACAAGCTTCAAAAATATTTTTACACAAAATGAATTTTTATAGCATGTACAAATGTTTTTTTAATAATATCCGTTACCTACTATCACTTTAAGATGCTAATCTTTTTGAGGATCTGGCAAGTGCAGTCTTCAGTTCCAATAAGAGTGACACGGACAGTTTAGTGAATAAAAACGTAATCCTTTAAATGGTATATCTTGAAAAGCATTTCAAAAACGATTATCGTACACTTGCACCAATCCGTCAAAGCGGAATTCCAAATTGATGCCGCTATACACTCGATCCCATAGAAATTTATGGAGTCAAGAGTATCAACACAAAGTAAGCTAGAGACTACATATAAGTACGAATGTCCAGAATTGCTAGCATTCTACAAGCACACATCACGATTGTTTAGCTTATCTGTAGAGTACCACAAGAGACTAGGTTTCTAGACTCCTATCCGCGAGGATATGAGTTCGATTTCACCGCAGGTGCTACATACAAACCACCGTTTGGTTGAGCAATCGGTACGGAAAGAATTAACAGTACAAATAATTCATTCGTATTGATTAGCCAAACATGATTTTACCACAACACCCCAAGCAAATTAGGATGTTAGAAACTTTTCCATCCCCAACTTACGAGTAATCACACACTCACACAAAAGGTTATCTGACCCATATTGGCTCCTTCTATCGCAACTTTTTCCCTTGGTTGGTTTTATCATCTGCCAAAAATAACATACCACTAGTTCATTAAATGGAACATCCCAAATGGGCTGAAGTTGCGTAAAACAAAGTATATCACTAGTTAGAACTGCATATATATATATATATATATACTGTAAAATTTCGTCCAATCCAAAATAGCCTAAGTTTAATCCTAAGTCTTTTATTATTAAACTTCTAAGGAAAACGCCATTTTATTCAAAACATTCAAAAATATTGCAAAAACCTTAATGTTGAAGTAATCTCCCCAGCTGAAAAATTTGAATTCGATGCTTGGAGCATTCTCCACTGTCAAGAATCGGACGACCCAAAGTTACTGCATGTTTAAAATTGTACATACGTAGATAGAACCAACCAGAGGCATAGTTGGTCCCATGCAACCCAGTTAGAATGTTTCATTTAATAAAGTATTCTTTTGCAGGATGCTAATAATTCTAAGGATTGGAGTAATGCTTATAAAGTCTCAATTTCCAATGATGGTAATATTTCTAACCGTCATTTCTACGTGGCCCATTCTGAACTGGCTACACTTAAGCACTTAGACTAACACAGCAGGAATCAAGTGCACAGCGGTATAATTGATCTCCCACCTTAGCGAATGGGTGCAAACATACATCCAGTATATTTAAAAGGTATATGCATGCCATATGTAGCCGTTGGTCTAAGGGAGATAACCGTGATAAAAATCAGTTGACCTCATCAATTTTTGCGAGCAGTGACGCCGTCTACCAGCTAACGAATTTCGTTATACTCCTACATTTCTTATGCTTATCAAACCATTAGAATTGATCGTTTAATATGCTGTACCAACCACATTAATAAAATAATTTGCAAAAGCCTTACCCAAACTTTGCCAAATCCGAACAGACTTATTCGGTGATCGGATATGTTCCGAATGCACTCAAACTGGCCTTTGAATTCGTCGTAGAGCAGAGAAATAAATTTGTCCCGCGTGTCCAATTCATCCACAGCCGGTTGTTGACAAGCAGACAGACTTTGAATAAAATCGTTGCGGGTTACATAGAACCAGTTAAATTGGGACAATTGCAAATAGTCCGGACCCAGACGGACAAACAGCGTGGGCACGATACAGGGCAGTTGGCAATCCTATAGGTGAATTCAAATGAACCCAATGTATTATTTATACAAGTGGTAATACTACAATAAACTAGTTTCTTCAAATCTGTTACTAAAATGTATAGTCCACTGAGTGTAATCTGGTATATATTTATAACGTCGTTGGGAAAAAGCATTACAAGCATTAATTACTATTGCGTTAGTTGCGAGATAAAAGAACCTTTATATCCCAAATAAAGACCATCTGTTATTAGTCACAACTCTAAGGTTGCTTTAACTATAACATAAATTGCTCTTCACCATTTGCATTCATGTTCATAATCTAATTACAATTTTGTTGTATGCAAAGCACAATTACCAACACACTTGCTAAGTAGAAATAAGCGTTCAAGTTAAAGCTTAATTACAACAGTATTGATTAATATTATTGATTGTTAAATATTCAGCCAATTACCTTTACTCTATTAAATTTCTAAACCAATCACAAACCTAATTAGAGTTAAACACTTGGTTATCATTGGTCACTGGTTACCCATTGTTTTTATGTTTCCTTCTGGTGACAATTCATTCATTTGTTACTATAATTGTCATTATTATTATTTCTTGAACATTTTTCAGAAAGTGGACAATTTTAGCAAAGTGAAATAAAGAACCTGCAATTAGTGCCGATAGTGACATCCGAACTTAGATTCACTCAAGTTCGAGTCCATCGCTGTACGACTAGATCAGAGTAAAGTTCACAACACAAAAACCAATAAATTGATTATTTCTATCATTAAAATGCACAATCCAAAATTAGCACTGCCAACAATGCGAGAAACCAAAAGTCACCTTGTCCAAAAAATCCAGTTTGAGATGACAGCTGGAATTCCACTCCCCCGCATCCATGCACGTCGCATACGTCTCCATATCGTCAATGCTAGGCGGAGTTGGATTGGCTTCAATACGGACGTTGAGTGCTTCCAGTTTGGCAATTTCCTGAAGCACCTTCGGATTCAAGCGGTCCAGCTGATCGTCCGGAAATGTAGACAATGGATCAGCTTCCGGATCTGCATTGATTGTGGGGTGATCGCGGATAAACAAGTGTTCTGGTTGTTTGGAAAAGCAAATAAGCAAAGAGTTACAACATCTA
This sequence comes from Cardicola forsteri, assembly GCA_025895645.1. NCBI lineage: Eukaryota > Metazoa > Platyhelminthes > Trematoda > Strigeidida > Aporocotylidae > Cardicola > Cardicola forsteri. The sequence continues at coordinate 50,809 of JAKXYG010001158.1, forward strand.
ACACTAAGAAAACCTTAGCGATCTCTCTGTAAACAACTAAATAGCCACAATGTATTGAAAGGGATGCTAATAATCCTGAGGAATTGAGTAGCTTTTATAAAACGTTAATTTCCAATTATGATGATCTTCCTAACTGTTAATCCTCCATCCTGGACTAGGTGCCCATAGGCATGTAGATTAACAACAGCAGGGTCCGAATGCACAGCGGTATAACTGGGCTTCTGCTACAGTGGATGGATGCAAGCATATGCTCAGGGTACTTAAAAGGTTCTTAAAGCATACATACACCATATGTATCCGTTCGGCTAAAGGAGAAAACCTTGACAAAAATCAAGCAGCATCGTCAATCCTTGCAAACAGTGGCGCCGTTACAAGAATGCCGTCGACCAACCAAGAAACTTCGTCATTCTTCTACGTTTGTTGCGCTTATCAAGCCTTCGAAATCAATTGATTAATCTGCCGTACCAATGCAGAAATAATGAAAAGGTGACTATGTGTCACCAACCACAATGAATGAATGAATGATCGAATGCATCAAAGTTATCATGATTGCAGCTCCTATTTCTAAATGTTGACAACCTCGCCAATAAAAAGTCAAGATCACGTCCACCATACTATTGTAGACGAGCAGAATGGTACGCTAACCACTTCGTCAGTCTGGTACACCTATGAGACCAATTGGATCTGACCAATTTCAACTTGGCTAAATCACAATTTCTTTCTAACCAATTCATTATATTTATATTTACTAATAAAAAAATATGCGATGATACTGCTGTAGGATTGAAAAAATGCATTGGTCGCCAAACTAAACTATTCTGCGTCAACAGAAAATCAATATTGTATCTACAACCTGACCAAAAGTAATAGAAGCAACGAAAAAATAGCAAAAAAAGACAACTCACTTGAAACTCGTTTCGATGTCTACAAAATATTAAGAAAAATAAAAAAAGGATTTAATAAATAATTTATTAAAATTCGTATGTTAAATTCAAATTGGAATAACAGACAAACTAGAAAAACTTCAAAACAATTTTTAAATGACATATAACGGTCGGTTAATAACTCACAATCACACCGTGTGGTTTCATTTTCACTTCGGCAAGCTGCGGTTCACAAGCCTCAACAACCTGATTGGACGGATCTTCACTGGTATCATTTTGTCCTACGTCCACATCTGCGCCTTTCGCCAACTCGTCTGAATCACGGATGCACATTTTCTTCATCTGGGACTCTTTGCCGTCCGCCTCGTCGACTCCAAGTTCCGAATCTGCGGTCCCGTCGTAATCGCGCAAACGTTTCAAAGCGTTCGAACCCACTATCGGCTTCAACTCGACGTATGAAGATGTTTTGGCAAGTTGAGTGGAAACATCTTGCGGCAGTAGAAATCCAACGGCTTCGCGAAAGGCTTTTGTTTCACAAAAAATCTTGGACAAATAAACACCAATGAAAATATTGAGTGTGCCAAATTGGAGATTAAAATAGGCTAGTGACAAACAAAATCATGTCTCCATTGTTTCCAAGTTTGTCAAACACTTCAAACAATATAGCCTTCTACTACTTTCTAAGCAAAGAAATGATTTTTGGCCAAATAAACATAAGAAAATGAAATCGGTATTGTTAGTTAAGACTGCATTTTTATTCACAAAAATAGACAAAACCGCCTGTAATTTGTCAAGGTTAATTGCCTCAGCCAAATAGATACATTACAATGTACTGATATACTTTAAAAATCCCTTCAAACATATTCATCCGGTGCATTGACTATACGTTTGCACTCATCAACCAATGTTTCACCCTAGACTTAGTCTTAAACGTGAAAATACAGAATCAAAAATATAACTGCCAAAATAAGTGGATACATTATATACGAGTGTTTCTCAAGTCCTCAAAATCAATTAAATCATTTCATTGTGATTGATTACGTAGTCACATCTTCATTGTTCCTATATTTCTACAACATATTAAACGATCGAATCCGGTGGTTTGATGAGCATAACGAAATTTCTTAACTAGTAGACGACGCCACTGTTCGCAAAAATTATCGAGGCCGATTGATGTTTTGTCACGGTTATTTCCCTTAGCCCAACGACTACATATGATATACATATACCTTTCAGATACTCTTTAAATTTCCTGGGTTTATGCTTGCACTCATCAGCGGAAACGGTAGCCCAGGTATAGCGTTGTGTCCCTGTTGTGTTAGCCTAGGTACCTAAATGTGCCTATTCCAGAATGGGCCACGTGGAAGTAACAGTCAAGAATATCACCATCATTAGAAATTAAGACTTCATAAGCTTTGCTCAAATCATCAGGATCATTAGTATCACGATCATTCAAACATTCCATTTATTAATTAACAAAAACAAATGTACCTCTTTAATAGCCCGGAACACGCGTCGTGCATAGACGGAATCCTGAGCAACTCGATTAGCCAACTCCTCAAACCCCGATGCCATCAAATGCAGTGAGCCATAAAATCCGGTTGGTCCAACAGACGATGACGAAGCTGATACCAGCTGATGAGCCAAAGAAGTCATCCGCTGTGGGCGAGAAGATGACGATTCTGTTAGGTTCTGCCCTGGACCGCCAAAACGAACGACAGAATGGGGATGTGGCTGTTGGTGAGGATCTAGCGCAATTGTGCCTCCGGTTGGACTCGGAATGCCAAACGGCTGCGAAAGTAGTGTGTTCAAGTTTGTCACTGGAACTGTGAAAAATGTTTTTTTTTAAACGACTAGATAAATAACGCAATACCTTTTGCATTTTTTTTGCTAAAAAAATATTGAACAACTGACCACTTAGTACAACCAAATGAGAATCTGTAATTTGAATGCTGGTAGAGCGATTCAAATTCCTTGTCACTTTAGAATGTAGTCAGAATGCTACTCCGACTAAAACGAAGCAATATAACAATACGAACGTCATTGTAAATTGATAATAATATTTTTGCAGATACAAAAACCGTTCGACAGTTCTATCAAAAATTAATGTTTCTTCATACTGGATTGTGACCAAGTGCACAGCGGTATAACTGGGCTTCCGATACGACTGGTGGGTGCAACCATACACACAGGACCCTTAAAAGGTATCTTAGGGTATACATATTCCATATGTAGCCGTTCGGTTAAGGGAGATAACCTTGACAAAAATCAGGCTGCCTCGTCAGCCTTTGAAAACAGTGGCAACGTCACAAGAATGCCGTCTACCAGCCAGGAAACTTCGTTATGCTTCTACGTTTGTTACGCTTATCAAGCCATCAAATTCGATCGTTTTATATGCCGTATAAATATGAAAAATAATGAAAAGAAGATCACGTCACGAAGCAAAATGAATTGAAAATGAATACTGGATTGTACACACAACTCTTGTTAGTGGTTAATTGGTATTAGCCAAAAACTGCCTTTCGACATTTATCTAATAATAAAAACTCTCCAAAAAACAAGCTGCAGATTAATAGTGGTTCGGTTGAAAAGTTCTAATTTCGGACCTGGTAAGTCGAGGATTCGAACTTCAGTCACTGTCTTCCATCCATGCTTAAAAAATCTAACCCTAAATCAGTTGGTTGTACACAATATCAGCATAGCCAAGGTATTCAATTGAAGCACCATCAACTCACCCAAATCCTTAACAGCAACTAGTGCTATTTTAAAAGCAAACACTTCGCGTCATACAACATTCATGGTCAAATAAAACAAAATAAAGGAATTCTCAATTCCCTGCTACTAGCACCTACTATGGAATCTCGCCTGATTTTGTCCAAACACTCCCGCTTGATTGGTTGCTGTGCCAGCTCTTCTGGACAAACCCGCACTGGACTGAGTTTGCATCCGAACCTGACCGTGCATATCCATCTTGGGTCCACCTACCAACCCGGAGGAAGCAGCCGAAACAACTGGGGCGGCAGTTGAAGGTCCGGAAGTAGCAGCTTTGGATTGACGCTGACGTTGTTCGACCAAGTGCATCGGGTTGCGTTCAATTTCTTGCAACAGCTGTTCGATAAGCGACAGTTGAGCAAACGAAATCACGTGCAAATTGGCTTCGGGAACTTCCAAAATATCTTTCAACTTGACGTATTTCCGCACAAAGTTGGCGGCTTCGGGGCGTTTCGATACAAGTTGAATAGCGTGTTTGACAGCCTGCAAGTATTGGCCTGCCATCTTGTTCAAGCCGTGAATAATTTGGGCCTGAACTTCGGGTGTTTTGACTTCGGGAGCCTTTTTCGAACTGGTTGACGATGATGGTGTGCGACTGTCCACTTCGGGAGCGGCTTGACCTAGTCGATAAAATGTAGGAGGATTAAAGCTGACAATTATGACCAAGTAGATAGCAACTTGTAAAATTCAAGTTTACAAAAGTATCTTGCGACAAATAAGTAATCAGCTCATATAAATACACTTTGTAATTTCTTCAATGTGTAATCCGTATTTAGTTGAATTAATATATTTCATAATGAATGACAGAATAGCCAAATGGTCTAAAACACAAGTTCTAAATTAACTATACTATAACTTACAGTCAAAAAATTAACATAGATGGAGTGCTAATAATCCTAGAAACTAAAAAAATGCTCGTGTTTTTATGTAGTCTCTAGTTTCCATAACAATTCAAGGATTTCATTCTAGTAAAAACCGGCACCGCCAAATAGATTAGAAAAGTCAAGTCACACCAAAAATAATACATGCAGTTATCTAGTATCAATTTGAAATAGGTTTAGTTATAAATTGAAAACAAACACATTTTAAAATCAATTACCAAACAAGCAGAGAAACACTTTTCATCATCATCATCGGGGATAAACATCCCCCACCGGTTATTATCACTCAGGGTAGTCCAAAAAAACCAAAACGTCGCAAAAAACGTCAACTTTTGTAGTGTGTACTCAAAGAACGACACTTGAGGTGTGCTGACATTAAATGTTAATTACATCCCGAGTTAAACCCCTCCAATGATCCCTGTTGGCTGCATAGGGTGAACAAACGGACGCCCATTTAAATAATTCATTTGGACGAGGGGGCTTAGCATAAATAAAAGGACTGAGTTCGCATGCTACAATGTCTGTCCAAATTTTCCGTTGGCCGCCTGGCCTTCTTTTCCATCCGGGTAATGGTTGGGCTTCCATAGCTATTCTGGCTGGATGAGAGGGCGATCTACGTAAAACATGGCCAATCCATTTTAATCGTTTTTCTTTTACTGTGCTAGAGATACATGGCCAATAAATGTTAAGAGACTTACAAATATCTGGGAATGTTCGAAATATTTTACTAGTTATTAAGTGAGTGCGTTCAATGGAGGACAACGAGCGAAACCATATAGATCTTAAACAGCTTTGCTCAAAATGAACAAGCTTTTGCGTATCCGCTTGGGTGAGAGTCCAAGTTTCGCATGCGTAAACAAGAATGGAACGCACTAAACTCTTATATATTCTAATCTTGGTTTTAATAGAAATATTACTTTTGTTCCATAAAGGTTTATTTAAACGCCCAAAGGCTGCAGCAGAGAGGCGAATACGACGCCGAATCTCTGAAGAGCTGGATCCTTTACTATCTATGATCGAGCCTAGGTACGTAAATTCATCGACCACAGGGAGTGGGCTACCATTAACAGTGATTGGATTTCTAAAGGGGACGTTAGCTAAAACCACTGTTTTTTTAGTATTAAGATATAAACCGTATTTCTCTGAGGCTTTTTTGAGTAAGTTCAACCGCATTTTGCAAATCTTCTTCGGTTTCTGCCATAAGAACCGCATCGTCTGCATATTGAAGATCCGCTACCTTGCGACCATCATGAGTTATACAGCCCTCAAATGACCGAGACACTTCATCAAAAATGTCATCAACTACAAAATTGAAGAGCATGGGAGCTAAAACACAACCTTGGCGAACACCTGAATTTATGTAGATTGCATCTGTTAAAGAATCACCATTCCGTATTACTGCGTTTGACGACGTGTATAACGATTTAATAATGTTGACAATCTTGGCAGGAATTCCTTTGGTAATGAGAAGATTCCACAGCAGGTTGCGATCAACAGAGTCAAAGGCGGCTAAATAATCTATAAATGCACAATATGTAGGCTGTTGATATCGCGAACGAAGTTCTAACATTCTACGAACAGTATGGATTTGATCGATGCATCCCATCCCAGGACGAAATCCAGCCTGGTTGGCTCGTGTTCGACGCTCCCGTTCACCACGGATCCTGCGTAAGATAATATTTGCCAAATTTTTGAAGCCCCGCAAAGTAAGCTGATTCCTCTATAATTAGCGGGGTTAGTTGCGTCTCCTTTCTTATGAATTGGGATTATAATAGCTTGTGTCCATGCTTCTGGAATTTTCTTCTTTCCAAATGGAGTTTATCAAGGAATATAAATCTTGAATAATATTTATCCCGCCATATTTAAAAACTTCTATTGGTATGCCATCTACTCCCGTAGCCTTCCCATCTTTCAGTTGATGGCATGCTAAGATAATTTCTTCGTGCGAGGGGGACTCTGTCGAAACTACGTATGGGGGATCCGCGGGTTGTGTATAGAGTTGATTGAAAACCTTCGCCTCTTCGTGTTTGATGGGATTAAGTAATTTCGCAAAGTGTGATGTCCATTGATCTGCAGAGATCGCCGATGAGCGTTGATTTTGGAAGGAATGTCCTTTGCAAACACTTTTGAAATCAACTCCATACGGAAACATTTTATTTCTTCGTTACTTGTGAGTAGTTTGACGAATTATGTAAAACTTTATCATTTTATTTGTTTTGTGTGCACTTTCCATAATTAAATAAAATAAAAGCGATAATTAATTAACTTGACCTAACGGAATTCCAATTATATTTCCAAAATTAAAGATATATGTTTTAAATAAAAAATACAATTTTTTTCTGTAAAACATAATAATACCGTTCATAAATCCAGTATTGCACAATCAAGAGAATTTAATTAAAAAAAAGTTTTAAAACTAATTTTAGAAAAAACGTAATATAGACAACCCCAGTTTAAATATATGTAAAGGTTTCCAATAAAGAAATGTGCCAAAGTGAGATAGTAATAATCCCAAAAACTTTAATATAGTCTTCAGTTCCAATTATGATGATACAACTCATGACTCTGTCCCTTCACGTAGTACATCTTGGACGAGGTATAAATCAGTAAATCGAATCTTCCACTTTGACGAATAAATGCATGCATAGACCTAGTATATAACAAGTTTTTTTGAAATATACTATATGATATATGCCGCCATATACCAAAAAGAGTTCACTTTGACAAAAAATCAGAAAACCTCGATAATCTTCAGAAAAAATGACGCTGTTACAAATATAGTATCCCTGAAGCAAAAAAAACTTAGTTATCTCATCACGTTTGTTAAACATTTAATATATTATTTAGTATAGAAAACAATGTCAGAAAATTAATGAAATGTTTTGCAATATCCCACTGCCAATAAGCAAGTCGCTAGGCGACAAATAAAAAGTTTGAATTGATATAAACCAAACTGACCCTGAGTAAATCCAGCCGCTCCTTTAGCTACCAGTCCCAGCGTAGCATTCGGAGGTCCAGAGGAAACCCGATTAGTTAAAGCACTCGGTCTGACGGTCTGGATTTGGCCAAACTTTTGCGGAGTGTTCATACCGGGCCGTATCAAACAAGTTGGACCGGATTTGGTAGTATTTGGACTGCCTCCATCCACAAATTGACATCCGGTAGGCAAAAGACACTGGTCAGCTAACGTTGTAGTTACCATGGAAGATGTTGGTGTGATAGTGGTAGTACGCAAAAACGTGACGGCGTTTGGATTTAAAGAAGTCACTTTTTGTAAAACACATGAAAACGAAAAATTGGTAAAATTCCAAGCAATTTGGAAAAAATTTCAAGCTTATCCAAAAACAAAATAAAAAACACTAAATAAAATTATTACAATAGCCAGCAAAAATTAGCACAAAAAACCCAACAACCTGTCAACATCATCATCACCAAGAAAGATATCAAATAAAGCACACGTGAAACCCAATCATTCATTTATATAAAGCAAAAATGTTTTAAAATGCCCTTCTCTCCAATTTCTCTCAATATGTAATTTAATTTTCTGATTTTGATAAATATTCACAGCTTATTAACATTATCAGTATGTGACACTAAACAAAATATAAAAGCAGCACAAAAAACGACTGTGATCATTGAGTAAAAAAAGCAATGTTCCAAAAGTGTAAATACCCATTTTTACATACCATGAATACGCCGTCCAAAAGTACCATCTGTATTCATGCAAGTAATCATAAACATTTATGTCATTATTATTATTAAAGTAAAAATACACATCTATAAATTATAACAAAAACAAAAATATGTACCAGGAAAGAACATATATGATTTACAAAAATCAGTATATTATTATGCATTGTGACTTTAATACTTCATTAGAAATTATTTTTGGCGTCCATGTTCTAGATTGACACATGCATCTAAAGTGCCAGACTAGTAACTAATTAGCCATTAATTGAAATTCTACCAGCATATGAAATGAGAACTCTCGGTTAGGACTCTATTAAGTGTCCACTTTTTCAAAAATGTTTTCAGCCAAACATTTAAAAACTACACATTAAATTAGATAACATGTACAAATTTAAGGTTGTAATACTGTTAGGTTGTTTAAGCCTAGATCGGAGGTGATGTTTGATGGGTGAAAAAACCCAGAAGCCTCAAACGGGAGACGACAGCTCTTGGCACTAAACGACTCCATCACTTAATTCAAAAACCTCGTCTATTTGATCCAAGTACTGGAAGTTTAGCAGTAACGTTAGATCTTCCTCGCTAGTTGACAGGACACATCCATTAGAATATTTAGCAAAGCCCTAGATGAGAGTCCGCACTAAGGTCGACGGTGAAACTTAAACCTTCATCTTCATCATCATCGGGGATAAACATCCCCCACCGGTTACCACCCAGGGTAGTCCAAAAAAAACCAAAACGTCTGCAAAAACGTCTACTTTTGTAATGTGTACTTAAAGAACGACACTTGAGATGTGCTACATTAAATGTTAATTACATCCCGAGTGAAACCCCCCCTATAATCTCTGTTGGCTGCATAGGGTAAACAAACGGACGCCCATTTAAATAATTCATTTGGACGAGGGAGCTTAGCATAAATAAAAGGACTGAGTTCGCATGCTACAATGTCTGTCCAAATTCTCCGTTGGCCGCTTGGCCTTCTTTTCCATCCGGGTAATAGATGGGCTTCCATAGCTATTCTGGCTGGATAAGTGGGCGATCGACATAAAACATGGCCAATCCATTTTAGGAACTTAGACCTATGTCCACTGAGTTACAAATCTGGCACCTTAGTTACACATTTGCCAATCTGCTTGTGAATACAGGGTCTAAAATGGTACTTGTCAGTAAACTCTTATTTTTTAATTTTTGCTGTTTTAACTTGAAAGTTATATTTTTTTCAACAAAGTAATTATGCTAAAATAATATGGACAACAATTGCATTGTAAAAAAGGTTGCACATCCATCATGTCTTCATGGATATTTTGGAATCAAGTACGGGCAACTACCAAAATGGACCCAAACAAGTAGCCATTTAAACAGCTCAGAATTTGTAGCTATTTTTAATGATTTTTTCAAGTCTGAACTACGACAAAATGCTTCAGGGCATTTGGTGGTTGTTCAAGATAATGCTCCAGTGCATACATCCAAAAAGGTAACTTGGTTTTTATCATAATCTAAAAATTATCGGATTTTTTTTTGTTTAGACCAAGGATTCATTAAATAGCAAAAAGTTGAGCTTTGTTCAATTGCCCCCATACAGCCCAGATCTCAATGTAATTGAAAATTTTTTCAGTTATCTTAAACGCCAGGTGAATCGGACAGAAAATCGAGGCACACTCTCAGAAAAATTAATTACGTGTTGGATAATCGAATTCCACAAGATTATATCAATAATTTGGTCGATTCCTACCCAAGACGGTTAAAAGAAGTTATCGCAAAGCATGGTTATCTCCGAAATTATTAACTTTGGACAATTGGTGATGTCTGCTTTGTATATATGTACATATTTCATAATATAATTTATTTTTAAGCAAATAACGTAGTAGTTTTTTCATGTTGTCGAAATGTGTAAATTCTGGGTTTTTGGTCTAAGCGTAAATTTGATAATGCTATTTGTAAAAAGGAAATATTTTTAGTGTTTTGAATATTGGTATTGCTAATGTGATGTTTAATGCTTATTTTAGTAAAATGTTGATGTGCCTGATATGCTTAAGTGATGTAAGGAAAGTCAATCAATTTCAATGTGCTTATTTTGACAGCTCCTATTTTAGCCCCTGTAGTATGTCGAATATTGAGTTTTGTACATTTCTATTTTAGCATCACTCAGCAAATCACTCAGTCAAATAATAAAAAAATAATCACAACGCAATTAGCGCCAATAGTTGGTAGTTAAAAATATCACAATAATCCACAAATCTAAAAAACAAAACTGACCATTCCGAGTACAAGCTTCGACAAACTTACAAACATGTTCAAAAACGCAATGTCACATTATCAATTAGTTCCGGAGTGGTCTAGGCGGTATAGCACTCGACTCAAACTTGGATGAACATGAGTTCGATCGCCCTACTACCGGGACCAAATGCAGGCCCCTCCGTTCGGATTGGCTAAAATGTCCAGTCGTCAAAAAATATGTCCAGCAAAACATTCAAAGCAATAACGGTCAATCAAATTGTAGTAGCGTAATAAAATTTGTATTTTGAAAAATAATAAACTGCTGGAAAAAACATTTGCTACTTACCATCACTTGGATTGTTTAATTGTTTGGTGACAACAACCGGTGAAATCAAACGATTGCTAAAAGATAAATTAGACAAAATGTTAGCAAACATAATTTGAGTGAAATGGAACTTCTAATAGCTCACCACTATGATAACTTTGTACTGCCTTGCAGCCTTGTTCAAACAGAGACTACGAAAAGATACTTAGTGCTAAACACGGTTGTTTTAAACCAATCTGCTGAGTTATATAAACAATAATATGTTCCATTATTTGTTCACAAAATTATATTTTAATTTACTAAATTAATGGGTTAGTAACATGGCTACTTCTTTATTATTTTCGGTACTCGTAGGATATCTTTAACCATCATTTCCCATAGAAACGAAGAAAAGCTCGTATGTCCAGTAAACGTAAAAAGAGGATGAAGTCTTATAAAGTCTTGTTCACAAAAAATGAAAATGCTGTCTGAATTTTTTTCAGGATTGTCCAACAAGGTACCTTAAAATACCTGGGTATATACTTGCATCCATCCACCAAGGAAGACGCTCAGATATAATTTAATTACAATTGAAATAACATAAAATACACTACTGTAAGAAAATAATTACTCTCTATTTGAATAGCTTATGCCCAACAATGCATAATTTACAATCATCTTCACAGAGTCACAAGGAATGCTAATGATCCTGAGGATTTGAGTAATGCTTATAAGGTCTCAATTTCCAATGATGGTGATATTCGTGACTGTTCGTCCTCCACGTGGTGCATGCTGGACTAGATGCCCCTAAGCATCTAGACTAACAACACTAGAGACCGAATGCACAGCGGTATAACTGGGTTTCCGCTTTAGCGGGTGAATGCAAACATACATCCAGGATACTTAGAAGGTATCTCAAGGTATACATATACCATGTGTAGCTATTCGGCTAAAGGAGATAACCTTGAAAAAATATCAGACGGCCTCGTCAATCCTTGCAAACAGTGGCGAGATCACAAGGATATTGTTTACTAGCCAATAAATTTTGTTATTCTACGTTTGTTATGCTTATCAAGCCATCTAAATTGATCGTTTTATATGCAGTATAAATATGGAAAATAAAGAAGACATGACCACGTCACCAACCAAAATGAATAAATGGATGAATGAGTCACATTTAACTCAAAATTGCTCAATAATAGTCAATCATATTCATTCATACAAGAAAAACAAACCTCGGTGTAAGTTGGCGTTGAAGTGTCTGTTCACCAGATCCTTGAACGACCTGAGACTGTCCTTGATGGTAGAGCAATACAGGTTGTTGCTGCTTTTGAATGGAAACAGGCGACATCGATGATCCCAAATTGGGCTGAGACCCAGAAACACCCGATGCCGTAACCTACAACCCAAAATCCAAAAATCTCAGATAAATTCGGCTTTTTAGCAATAGAACAAGTCAAACAGAATTGCGCGCGCAAATACACTCAGCGTTAGTAAAATAATAGCTACTATTATTATTACCATCAAAATAAAGCATGGACAAAACAATAATATTAGCTGTTACCCTTTGAAATAACTTTAAATTCAAAAATAATAAAGCAAAAACCAATTTTTATGACAAATACTATCAATAAGCCACTCACCCAATCGAATAAGAGAGCACAAAACACTTCAAGCATCAAGCAGCACACATCAGAATGTGCATGTTGCGACCCTCTCCACAAACAAACACAAATTATAGCTTGAAAATGTTAAGCAATGTAATAAACACCTGTTTTGCAATAGACCTCATCGCAGGCTGAAGAAAAAAACGCGGATCAGATGGATTGATAGATAGAGCAACCAAACGAGGTGAATTACCGCAACTAATATTATTACTATTACTATTAATCGCATTAGGATTAGTATTATAGCTATGAAAAAACAAAACCTAAAGATAAAAAGAATCATCAATATCGTAGTAAATAATCACCAATCAACAGAACTGGAATTCATCAAAAATGTAACAACAATACTTTAATGTAATGTTATATGTATATATAAAACAAACTACATTGTCTACATGTAAATATAAAAACGAATCAAACTTTAAAAAATGGTTAAAATTTCAATTTCAAAACGAAAATTCTACTAATTAATTTATTACAAAACCCTTTTGCTTTGAAAAGCATGGGGCAACAAGATTGTTTTCGGCTCTAAAAATCGTGCATAATGAAATTCTATTCGGAGTTCGCCAAATCCCGGTCATTGGAATCATGTTGCTTTCACTTGTTGTAGTTTAATGAAATGGTGACCTCTTGTTGTTTCTTTAGCAACATAATTTTTCACATAGACGAGCTTGCTAACGTTACGCTCAAACCCTCAACCGGAGTTGGAACTAGTCACAGTGAAGTTAACAATTAAATAAATGCTAACTGGATAGTCAAGTAACTTTCTTAATCGGTCCAAATTCCAAGTTGAAGAAAGTTTCTAGTCCTACGCTTAAAGGGCTAGAAATCCTACCTAGGTAAAAAAAACTTTTTATAAAAATGCACTCCGTTCATAATGATAACGCTAAAAACTGTAAGTTGGAAAAGTTTACTTGTTTCTCGATATCCGAATAGGAACGAAATGTTTTAAACTCAAATATAACTGAGTAGTCGAATGTCATAGTATGATTATTATTATTATTATTATTATTATTATCAAACAACAAAAACGGCTGGTAACAAAACTACCTCTCCAATAATTAATAATATAACAAACAATACAATTCTTTTCCATTGGTCACAATTAACAAAAGCAATTAGCAACGCTAATGCCAATCCACTGCCTTCTATTGGTAAAACACGCCATAAAAATACCAAATTCACTTCAAACGAACCCGATTAATGGTCGACACAGCAGTAGGAGGCTGAATCGAATGTGGCGGCAATGTAATGAGATGCTCACTGGGGGTTACATTTTTCAACTGATACGACGGTATTTGCACCTGATTGGAATGAGTCACAATGGTGTGAAATCTGGGTCGATTCGCGTTAGATGGAAAATTACCCGTCGAATTTTGAGAAACAACATGAACAATTTGAGGATGTTGTTGTTGTCGTTGCTGCTGCTGCTGCTGCTGTAATGGTGATTGTGGTACGGACGATGTGACGATGCTACGAGGCATAGCAACAAGTTGGGGAGTAGAAGGGTTTTGATTTTGCAATTGCTGTTGATGTTGCATCGCTGCAATTTGAATATTTGATCCGGATGTTTGAGCATTTGGTGGATTCACGGAGTTCAACGAATTGGATGGAGTAGCAACATTTGACGCTTTAAATGAAATATACACACAAATATATATATATATATATATATATATATATATATCCAAAGGAATGGTAATAACCCTGGACTCCAAATTAAATGGTCGATCATTTAAACCCTAGTAACTGTCCCTTCTAGATTTGAACAAATTAGTAATATTAAAGCATAATATAAAATCAACTAAACTCCGCCTAAAAAGGATCGGAAATGAACCGATCTAACCAATTCCAAGCCTGGATAAAGGAAGGTTTGTGGCAGAAAGAGCATCCAGCAGTATTTAAAAACCCACGCTAAAACTGATTAGTGGCCATAATGCTTCAAATTGGTTCAATACAGAATCTCGATCTGGGTTCAAATCCCACCACCGGCACTAAAATGCGGGCCCACGTTCGGCTTCACTAAAATTTCCACTGCTGAAAGATACTTCCCGTAAAACATTCAAAGTAGCAAGTATCAACAACAATCAACAAATGGAGAAAACAAGGCCAGAAACAGTAACCTTTGATAAAAGAGAAAGCTTTAAAAAAAGAAAATAGAATCAACTGGTGACGTAATCGGTTATATGCTCTTCAATCTGGTCAAGATAACCAATGGACTGGCATATCTCTACACGCCTCCGAAAACCGTGAACAATGGAAAGGGATTATTCTAGATGCTATGCAAACTTGACATTAATGAAGATGTGGCTTTGTCACTGACTTTTGTTGTTGTTATTGTTAATAACCAATTGTGAAGTTGCTTAATAAAATGACAATAAACAAATACGGAAGTACACTTCACACTGTTAAATCTAATTTAAACAGAGCACCTCAACAATAATTATCAAAAAAAATTTACTAATGTTTTTGAATATCAATCTAGAGAATAGAAATATAAAAGATACAATAAACCAAAAATTAACGCATTATTTTGTTGAAAACTATGCAAACAATAAAACATTTAAATAAAATCAATTCTCACTTGAATTAAAAACTTTTGATAACAAATTGAGATAGGATTTCTAGTAGTTTTAAAAAAAATCAAGTAATGTTACCTTGACACCACGTGAACTTTCCATCAACATATTCTCTAATTCTTCTGGTGTTTTGGGAAACTTTCGAGTAATACTCAAATCATGGCTGTCAAAATGTATAAAACATTAATGATTATAGTTATGCACTTCGTAGAAAAGTTTAACTAAAAATATTGTTTACAAAACAAATAAAAAACGCAGTTTTTATTTAACCGCAGCAAGCTAAATAAAAAAAACTGTATATAAATTTATAAAGACTAGAAAAAGGCATAAACTTGTAGTTTATTATTATCTACTTACACTCTCAGATTGAAGAGACAAACGAAATCAAATTGGTCTCTAAACTGCCAGGAATGCTAATAATCCTGAAAATTTGAGTAATGCTTATAAAGAATCAAGAGAGTAACAAACCTCACAGTAAACACTATTAACGACTCTTACTAATTAACCCACAAATACCCCAGCACTCATCTTCTCCCATTATTGTTTCCTGTAACTCCCAAGTTAACCACAGAAAACATCCTTAACAAACGGCACATCCACCGCTCCAAATTTCATGGCATCAGAATCTCAAAGAACCTACCTCTCACACTACATCCTACAGAAATAGATCCTCCATCCACTACTCTCAACCGTATCCATATCGCTAAGATAATATACTAATAGGCCTTATCAATTTACTCTTACTGATAACCTCACTACCACCATTAATCACATCTCATCTGTTGATTAAATGTATTTGAACTTAGCTAAAATTTTCGATAAAGTACCTCATAACCTCCTTTTAGCCAAATTAAAGTGATTAGGCATCATTGGATCCCTTCTTGATGCGATAAACGACTTCCTGGTAAACCGTTCTTTCAAGGTTCATCTTTGTTCCAATAAGTTTTGTCTATGACATCTCTTCAGAAATTCCCCAAGGGTCCATACAAAGCCCTCTACTATTTATCTCATTTATTAGCAACTTACTGTCAATCGTTTAGTCTACCATCCTGCTATATGCTGATGTTAAAATATGGGGATCCAACCCGAAACTACTGCAGCAAGACATAAACATGATTTATGATTAGTCAATTACTAGGATCCTCATATTTAACTTACAAATATGTCACTTTCGGTAAGCCTGGCAATAATTTCTTTATCCCACTCTCTAATAAAATGTCTATTGCAAAAGTTTCCTCAAAAAAGTCCTCGGAGTCACTTTTTCCCCTTTTCGATTTGTTGAGCACTACAATGAGACAACTCAAACTTGCTACCGTTTAATAAAGTTCTTTAAAAAAGAGTTAGGCATCATCCGTTTCATCTACGTCCACCTCCTCTGTAGGCTCTATATTAGACACCATTTAGAATATTCTATTTAAACCACATCCCCACTTTTAACGTCTAACACCCTAATATTAAACAAAGTGCAGAGGTTTATCTCTAAACTATCTGAGAACCTCCTCCATCTTACCTACGTAGAAAAAACTCAAATCCCTCAAACTCCGAGGTGATCTCATCCCTATATACTAATTTTTAAACTCTGATTGCAGTCGCCCTTGTTCCACCGCGGCCCACAACTATCTCAGAGGACATTCCTCTAAGCTCAAGAAACCCAAAATTCACTCCTACCTAAAACAACACCATCTCACATATATGGTCATTCCGGCTTGGAATAATCAACGCCTTATCTCTTAGCACTTTTAAATCCTCCTATGACAGACGTAGTTAGATACAACTGTCTGATTTTTTCCGTCAATTCAAAACTATAAAAGTTTATCCTACCCAACTCATGTAATAACCTGTAAATATAAAATTAAATTAAGACTGACGCAATGATATATTTTCGGAAAACTCCTAACTTAATTACGAATGTATTAGTACCACGAATACGTATAACTACTTTCGAATTTTTATACAACACAAAATGTTGACCACATTAAGAGAGATGTTTTGGCAGTAAGCACATGCCAAAGAAACTTGCAATTCACATAATCAAAAACAGTAGAGTAATCCAAGAAAGTAATGTATATGACCAACTTCAAAAACATTTAAATGCATCCAATTTGTTAGCCATAATTAGCTTTTTGAAAGTAGTCAATGGTTGAGAATAGTGTTAACAGAGTTACCTAAGGTTGAGTTGTGTTGCAATAACCAAATTATAGAAATCATCAATTCAAAAAATGAATAAACAAATTTTACATTGTAACGTTTAAAAAACTTGTTTTATCTTAACACGTACGAAAACCTGTTACACTAATATAAAAAAAATTTTAATAGAAATAAAATTAATATCTTCCTTAAAATGTATCTTTTAAAGGTATGTAAACCCACAGTTGTTGTAAAACCTTTTGACGTAATTCAAAAGTAACCAAATCTGACATTGAAAAACTTAGACTTGTATCAATGCCGAAAAAAACAATTTGAAACTATTGAGAGCCAAGTAAGCACAAATGTAGATGAAGAAGATTAAAAATGGTAATATTTTTTTAATATGCAAAATTTACTAAATAAATATTTACATTTTAATTTATTATTATTATTTTTTTTAAACTGTTTTAACAACGTAAATATATTAAAACACTATTTTTTTAAATATTAATATTTATAATTGTGTATGTTTTTAAAATAATATTTAAGAAATAGTAAAATGCTAAAAAATTTACGCAGCGCAACGCAACACTATTTTATAAGTAGAAATCTTCGGACTTAATTCACGAGGTAAGGATCGCGTCACGCTGCATGTTTTTTTTATGAAAAATACTGCAATGTTTTTGCAATTTAATACAAAACTTGTTTAATTATTGTTTTTGTTTATTCTTTTTGCTAGTATTCCATAATTGTTAACTGTTCTACTATTTACCTTAATTTTTGTTTTAATTTCAATTTTTTTCTGCGACAAATCCCCTTTTACCTTATCTTCTATTTTATATTTTTCTTTAATGATTTAAGACAATTTAAGAACCGAGTACTAAAAAACGTTTTGGTTTATTCAACTCGTGTACAATCCTGAATCCTATGTTTTTCTATAAGTACCTGGAATTATGTGGTAAGTATGTGACTTGTATCAAGACATTTAAAAATTAAAAACTCCATACGTTTCTAACAACGGCAGGTGTTAATGATAGAGTGAAATATTGAAAATAATTGTCAATTTTTATTTCAATTACATTTTTTATATTATTATACATTTAAACAACTTTGACTTTATTTGAACGGCAATTGTTAACCGTCATATAAAAAAAACATAAATTTTTATGATCATAATTTGGACCAATGAAAATGGTTTCAGTGTGAATATGTCCATTTTCAGTAGACATGTCAATAAAATCACAAAAGCCAATAGAAAATAAGCTTTTTATTATCTACTGTTGGTAAAAAAGTAGTCAGTATATTGGGATAAAATTGTTAATTTGGGGGAAAATGCAGTTTTATTTATTTATTAAAGTTGTTAAATTATTAATTTTAAAAATTATTGCAGTAACACTAAAATGTTTCATTAAATGTTAATTTTCTATTTTGTAGAAACATTATTAGTATTGGACCGTACTATTATTAGTTAATTTAAAGCATTGTTTATAATTTTTGGTTCTAATCTGTTTTTACACATTTTATTTACTTAATTTATAGAAATAGTTAACAATATTCCAATTATTAATGTGTCATATTAACAAAAGAAAGAAATTACATTATAACTATTGCATAGAATGAACAATAAGTACATAAACTAAAATCGATAAGGGTTCACTACTGTAATGATTTTTTACTATTGACTAACGTTTTGCTGTAATAAAATTAATGCAGTTCATCGTAATTATACAGGTCTTTTGTAGATAATAATAGATACAGTATAGAAGGCTCCTTATAACCTGACATAATGTGTCGTAAAATCAATAATTTATTTGCATTTGTTAAAACAAACGGCACATACACAATTCTTAATTACATGTTTTTTACGTAAGGAACAGAGAATAACGTAAAATCGTATTTTTTTATAATGTACTACATTATTACAAATAGCTAAATTGTACAATTTAATCTTTATAAGCAATAAAAAGGTTATTAAAATTTTTTATTTACCTATGCTAATTATTAACTGAGAGGTTGGTTTTATATATTATATCGTTATTTAATTCAGTGCAATTTTGTATAGTATAACTTTACTATATTCTCATTATTTATATTGTAAAAGAGGTTTCTATTTGGCTTTTGTTAATAATACTTGTAAATCCTTATTTAGTATTAATTGTAATTCATTATTAAATCTTAACCAGAACTTCATAATCGTTGTTATTTTGTACTTTAAACTCATAAAATCAACCGTTGTTTTATGGTCAAATAAAACAACTCTGTTATCAAAACTTCTTTGACTCATTGTATATGCATTCAATAGCACTACGATAAAATGGGATGCAAATTGATAAATAAATGGAGAGAATAGCTTATACTTTACATATATTGCATCAAGTAATGTTTTGTTAACACAGTGAGTTGATGTCACAGGATTACGATCGATAAGTGTATTACTAATGTTGTACGGTTTAATACAAACAGCATGATATTTTGACTACAGTGATTTCATCCCATATGAAAATGAAGGTCGTCTGTCTAAACCTAAAATACATACTACCCTGGAATGACTACATTGGGATAGCACAATGAGAAATAAAAACTTAAAATGTAGTTTATAATCAATGAAGTAAAGTTTCTAGATGATAATAATATAATAATATAATTATTATAATGAACTACAACAAGGGATCATATTTCATAACTATGTTGGGTTTTTGTTACAATGTAATAAGTATCATTTAACTGAAGCTGCATTTTACTGAGAGTCATATTAGGATGTTTCCTAAAATAAGAGATAATTATTTTATTTAATACCTATTTTACGGTAGAATGTAACAACAGTATCATTAAACCAGACTATAATGTTATTTTTACAATATCACATGATGTAAGAATCACATAAAATACCCGTTATGTGCTTAGCCGTCAATAATCTTACACAAGCCTTTTGATTTACCAATAAATGGACAGGAGATATTTTATTGTCGTATCAGTATTGCAGGTCTTAAATCTGGAGGTTATTTTTGTGTATCATGTGCATAATGTATATGCGCTCATTAACTAATAGGACAAGGTGAATAAGAAGGTTGTTTTTACAAATAGTAAACACTACCACATGATGCATGGCCATAAACATAACTGTATATGCTTGATTAAAAACTAAGACAGGGAGTCGGAAGAAGTTATTCATTGTGCTATGTCTAAAATAAATACCCAATTGAGATCGATTAAGTAAACAGAATCAAATTTAGCAATGTCCAACTTAAAAATGATTATGTGCATCTTGATTCAATCACCTATATATTGTCAATGTATTATATTAAAAGTGACTCATGTTAAGTGCGATCTTAGTTTTATATTACAAAACCCTTTTGCTTTAAGAATAAGCATGGGGCAATAAGACAACAATTACAGCAAAACAACAATAACAAAGTCTCGTTGGCATTAAATATTCTGCAAATCGAAGATTGCGCTTTCTTTCGGCTTTCACTCAACCTTGTCATCTGGTAACTTTGCCATCCAAAAACGTTGTTTGCCGGAATGACGTCATCTTTCATTGTTTCCGCAGCAGTATAAATTTTTACAGAGGCCAGGTTGCCAACCTTGCGTTCAAACCCTCCTCCTTTATCCAGGCTTGGGACTGGCTAGATTGAATCATTTCTAATCCAAACTAGGCGGAGTTGCGATCTTAGTAAATAGTTTCAAATCAATTTCCTGCATTTCATTGCTAGAAATGAATGACCTACGATTACTACAACAGTAATCAAAATGACATGACCGTATCAGGTGACACATATTCTTTTTATTAGGTTGGATTGCATTGAATGCACTAAACCGGATAAAGATAAATATTTAACTGTTAATAAAAATAATGCAATTGGGTAGAACGAATGGAAAGGGTTGCTTATACTTTACATACATCAGGTCAAGTAATGCTTTCTTTACAAACGAGGTCGATCTTTATAGAAACTGAGATGGATAAGTATAATACTAGTGTTATTTTGAGGCAACAGTACAGTGAGTTCAGGGTTCTAAAGTAATGGCTGCATAAAATATCCGATTTTGGTTACTTATTCGAGCCTGTTTACCCAAGTTTTATCACACGCATTAACTTAGGACATCAAACAATTTCCCATTTTACTGTTATTCTAACAATCGCAAATGTTCCTCAATTTTTGTAATAAACAAAAAATAAACATAATATAATAAAATTTATTTAGATTACACTACAAAAATACAAAATAATTTCTTGTCTGCATAATTATTCACTAAAACGTAAGCCCACTTATACAAAGTACAGTGCCACTAATTCTTCTTCCTTTAAACGAGTCAGCGTTTTTTCAGGGTTTACAATTTCTAAAAATTAGGTTAAATCTCATTGTACTGTAACCCAATTTCTACCGAAAACTATACAAATCCCTCGTTATGATTTCTTTTCAAATTCCTCCTTTTTGAATAGCCTTCTCCTGTCAGGATCAATTGCAATTTCTTTACTTGAGCATGTGTTTTCGTGCTTCGAATTCGGTGCGGCTATAACATATTCATCGTTCCTCAGTTTAACCGTGCTGAACAATTTAAATTTTTAATTCTACAAGAAATTACATAAAAATAAAGCTACTTGGTTTTACGAAGTCCGGTACTTTGAGATTCTCGCTTTTGGTAAAAAGTGCATATGTAAAAACTTTCTTGTATGGAAATCCTTTAACTCCTCCATGGTTTAGTTTAGTTACACAGTGATAAAACTCACTATTGGTATTTGTTTTAAAAGCGTGAATAGCATTTGTTACCTCCTTCTAATTGGAATAACTACGTCCAGTCCAGTCCGGTGCACCAACTAACGCCATCGAAAATGAGGCGAGAGCAAAAAATTTGCATTAAATAGTATTC
The DNA here is from genome assembly GCA_025895645.1 of Cardicola forsteri. Classification (NCBI taxonomy): domain Eukaryota; kingdom Metazoa; phylum Platyhelminthes; class Trematoda; order Strigeidida; family Aporocotylidae; genus Cardicola; species Cardicola forsteri. The sequence goes on from JAKXYG010001158.1 coordinate 72,796, forward strand.
AAAATATCCAATTACAACTTAACTAGAAAATAAACCAATCAGAGAACAGAACCCACATCCAGTAAAATTTACTCAAATTATATGACGTACAACAATTGCCATTTGAACTTTGTTTTGAAGCGCTTTTTTGTATTTGAGTTTATCACGTTTGTTATTGACGTGACTGTGGTTTTGTAAGTATATTGTGTCACGTTTTTCTTGTTAATAAACATTATTGGTAGAAAATTTTGAATTATTTTGTAATAATAAATTGCAGAACGATAATTTTTGATTGAAATTAGCTAGGGTACTGATAATTATCCGTATCAATTTAAATCAAAGGAAATCAGGGCCGAGATCTCAGTGAGATCTTACACCAGGTCTTACATTAATCGTTTTAATTTATAAAAAGTAAGCAATCAAATAAACCTTTCTTCTTTGTTTTAATATTAAACTAATACCTTCCTTCCTTCGTTTTAAGTTTGCAATACTTTAAATGACTATTTAAAGCCCGTTTTAAACACTGACTGTAAGATCTCATTAAGATCTCGGCCCCGATTTTCTGTAATTTAACTTGATACAAATAATTATTAGCACCCCAGCCAATTTCAATTAAAAAACTTTTGTGTAATCTAAATTATCGTTCTGTAATTTATCATTACAAAATAATTCAAAATTACATACCAATACTGTTTACCAACAGGGCACAATATACTCACAAAGCCACAGTCACGTCAACAACAAACGTGATAAATTTAAATACAAAAAAGCGCTTTAAAACAAAATTCAAACAAAGTTAAAGTTATTTGAATATATAATAATACACTAACTGTAATTGAAATAAAAATTAATAACAATTTTAAATATGTTATTCCAACAGTAACACGGACAATTTTAATGTTTTACACGTTTTACTTTGATTGTTCTACTATAACTTCAAATAGTTTTTAAATATTTTTCTAAACTATTACACTCGCGAGGTGAGGCTCGTGTCACGCTACACGTTCATTGAAATGTTATTCATCCTTTCCTCTTTTCTTCTTTTTTGAAAATTATTGCAGTGTTTTTTGCCTTGTAATAAGTATTTGTTTTATTTATTTTTTATATTTATAATTTTTGCTCGTTTTCTATAAATGTTAACTTCCACTATCTACCTTGATTTTATCTTGATTTAATTTTTTTTTCTGTGACCATTCCCCCTTTACCTCACCATCCATTTCATTTTTTCTCCTGAAAACTTGTAACAATTGGAGAACCGAGTACTAAAAGGCGTTTTGGTCTATTCAACTCGTAAAAAATCCTGAAATTCTAAAAATCTACTTTTCGACGTGTTGACGATATTGTTCATTCTGGCATCCTACTTTATTCCGATAACATCATGATCCGAGGTGTAAGATTCCGTATCTTACAATTGACTTATTTGATTAAGCTAAATAGTTAATACGCAAAAGCCCTTATCACCAATCTACCTTTGTCTTACTCACTAAACGTTCTTCAAAGATCCGTTGAAGTAAAACTTACAATTATAAAATAGTCTTTATTAATAAAATAATAATTGTTGGCATTTGGTTCTACAATATAATATTAATATAAATGCAACAACTTTTAAATTTATATTAATATTCATAAGATCAACATGAATTTAATAGTAATATAGAATTTAATACACTATCAATAACAACAACTAGTAATAATAATAATACTAATAATACCAATAATAATATTATTATTATTAATAGTGATAATAAACAATGTTAATTATATTAGAAAACGGCTTACAGAAAACTGTTCCACGTTATTATTATTATTATTATTATTATTATTACTATTACTATTATTACTATTATTATTATTATTACTATTATTATTATTATTATTATTATTATTATTATTATTATTATTATTATTATTATTATTATTATTATTATTATTATTAAGCTTTAATATCTCAAATTTCAAACAAGTGTCAAATTGATAAACAGTTACAAACAACCAAATAAGTACAAACAAAAAAAATTATGAATTAATTTAATGATGCTTTAATAATTTGGACTTACCAATCCCCCAAAAATACCAATAAAATAAACACAAGTAATCTTGTTTGTTTATCAACGTATAATTTGAATAATCACACAAGTAAATTGTTTTTCAACGTTGTTCACTATTCTAAATTGATTAGTAATAAATTTCAACCAGAAGCATGCAATTAACATTCGACCAACATCGGCGGTTATTTGTTCACCTTTTAACCTCGGAAGAAACAAAATTTAATACAAAGTAAACAAGTGCTTTTAACATTTAAATTGAACCATACATACAATAATGTATATTTTAAAAGCATGTTAATAGTACATCAATAATAATTTTACAATTTGCACAACAAAAGTTTAATCAAATAAGTTAAAAAAATCTAACAAACATAATACAACATTAATAATTACTACATCTAAAACATGGGTTGGGAAATTATATAATTATATAAACAAATCCAATTAATTACAATTTACACAAGGGACTGGCATTTTCCAACAACAAGCTTAACAAATTAGTAAACTTTAATGTTTTGCTCAACTAATAAATAAATTGATAAACAGGCACAAACCTTATTAAAGGAGATGTTAAGATAATATAGACTATATAACCAATTCCAGTTAATCACAATTTAAACAACAGGCTTGACAAAATTTTAAGATCCATTTAACCAAAATTAGTAAAATTCAATGAACAGGACATAAACCAAATTATATAAAACATATAAACAAGTCTACCTAATTACAATTCACACAAGGGCACGACTTGTTCAACAGCCTTGTACAATTGAGAAAAATTAATATTTACGCTGAATTTGATAAAACCAAATTCGTGCTTTGTTCGAGCATACAAACCTAAAATTTTGTTTAAAAGGACCGTTGTAGAGATTAAATCAGAATGTTTATTGTTGCAATAATTATTAACAATGAAATAAGTGACAAAATTTTGTTAGACAGGATTACTGGATGCCGAATATTAAAGGGTTACAGGTTAATACACAAGTTGAGTAGGAGTAAAACTCTTTTTAATCCTCGGTTCTAATTATCGATAATATCAGTAAGATTCGGGGGGAAATATGAAATGGATGGTGAGGTAAAGGGGGATTAGCCACAGAAAAAAGTATTTGAAATCAAGATAAAATCAAGGTAGATAGTGAAAGTTAACAATTATAGAAAACGAGCAAAAATTATAAATATAATAAATAATAATAAAACAAGTGCTTATTACAATGCAAAAACACTGCAACAATCTTCAAAAAAAAAAAAGAGAAAAGGATAAATAACATTCCAATGGACGTGTAGCGTGACGCGCGCCTTACCTTGCAAGTAGACGTTTTTTTAATCTTTTTCCAACTCGCAATATATCTTAAAATTTCAATTGATTTAATTTACAAGGCGAACTAGTTTTACCAAGTAATTTACTTCCTATACTTATTTTCTTAAATTTTAATTTAAATTTATTTTCTGTAAATAATTTACTAAACACATCTTGCAATAATACAATTGGCTAATTATTTGTATTATCTCGGACATTATATTCTACAACTTAAAATTTTTTATTGCCTTGTAGAACACGGCAAATTAAAATAACTTTAAAATTAATCTTTTTGATGCTTTAATCTCCGAAGGATTTAAATACTTAATAATAATGTTTTTTCGATTATGCTTTCTTGATTCATCATTGTGAATAAATCTTAAACACCATCTTAAAACATGAGCAAGTTTTTTCCAAAAAATTTTGTTAGATAGTTTAACAACAAATTATTGGCAAATGTAGTATAAATTAAAGCTCTTTTTTAATTTTGAATTTTGTAACACGGACAATTCAACCGTTTTATTATCACTTGGCCAAAACTGACTTTCTTGTAATAAAAAACGCAGGACCTGACAAGCAAATTAATAACTTTGTTTTATCGGATAGTAACAAACCTTGAGGTGCATAGTTAGCTGCATTATTCTTAGTGCTTGCATATCTCTATTCATCCGGTGAAAACCATGAATAGATGATTGCCAGACGATTTGCTACAAACATTTTAAATTTTTTGAGTAAATTACAATAGTCAAATCAGTCCAAAACGTAACTGACTTTATTAAAAATCTTAATTTCTTTTTTATCTAAAGCATTGTTTTAGCACATAAGTGCGCTGTAGTTAATTCAAATCTTGGAGTTGACATAGTTTTTAATAGTCCAATTCTTGTTTTCCCAAACAAAAGCAATGTCTGCACGTTTTGGTTAGTATTTTTAACACGTAAATAAATAGCTATTTTATATGCATAATTTAAAGCATTTGAAAGCCTGTGTAATTGCAGTCGCATGTTCAATAAGTTATTACTAGAAAAAATGCATCAATTAATAATTAACAATTGCAAATTATGTAATTTAGTATACCAACTATTTCACTTTCTAATTAACTTATTAAAAAAAGCTATGTCCATTTTAATTTTATCCGACACGTTTCTTGTAAAAATAATTTTGGTATCAATAAAATCGGAGCAATAAATCCCATTAAATCAAATAATTTTTTTACAAACGATAGAAAACTTTTTTTAATAACAATATTATGTGTTTTAAATTAAAACACGTTTTTAAATACATTCCATTCAGTACTCAAAGTCCTTTGTACTAACTTAGATTTTAAACTAAAACATTTGACTTTGACTGAACCTTCATTATCAGAAATATCTTCTAACAATTTTGGATTATTAAATAACCATTTTGTTAATTTGAATTTCTTGTTATTTAGTACATCACATAGTTTGTTTAATACTAAACTCATCCTTTTTTTAACTTAAAAAATTATTAAAAAATTATTAACGTAAAGTTGTTCCTTTACTATTAGTAAAGTGGTTTCATTGCCATACTTTTCTGTAGATTAAACGAGTTCATGTCAAGCAAATGGTGCGCATCTTAAAGGAAAGTTAATACTACACAAGTTAACTGTCCTGCAATATTCCCGTAGTTGTATATTTAGATTTCCACCTGGCCACTATTAAAATTGTAATAAATCCTAATCAACTGTTAAAACAAGCACATAAAACAATAGCTTCTATATCAACTGTTACTGCTACAGAATAACATTTAAACCGTGACATCACTCCAACTAAAGTATTGGTTAAATTTAGATACAAAAATAAACATTTATTTAATGACACATTATTGCATTTAGCTGCACAATCAAATACTATTTTTACTTTGTTGAGATTATAAGGATTATCAACTGGATTATATGATAAATACCACGTTTCTACATTAAGTGATTTTACAGTTATTATATTTATATATATTTATATATATTTATTTATACCTGATACGTAATTTTTATTTAGTTTTATGTCATTTTGCAGTTTTGAATTTAAAAACTTCAACCGTTTATAGGCTATAAACTTATTTGTTGTCAAATGCTTATTGTTTATCCAAGGTAATGCTAAATTATAATAACCATTAACAAAGTCTATTGAATCCTGCATTAGTTCCGAGGATTGTTTATCTTTGACTGGCATTGTTTTTATTAATAAAACTTAATTATTAAATTTTTTGTTATACATTTTTTCTAAATGTAATAATAATTCGAAATCCAAAATCGATATGTGATTTAAATTACATTTATTTAACAAATCAAAGTTCAAAGGTTTAAAAAATGTCTATCTCAATTTTGTTTTAGTAGTATATAGTTGCTCTACGCAACCTATTTTATGTTGTAAGACTAAATAAACTTCTGGCACATGACTTTTTAGTAAAATCATGGTTTTATCATTTTAAGCGTAAGGAAAATGTAAATCTAACAAATGTTTCCACATACACAACTGATTTTTTGTTAGAACCATCCGTCTAACATTTAGTAATTTATTTACTCTCCACGCCTTATTTAGTTTTAATAAAACACTATTGTTAATTAAAGTGATAATTACATTAGAAATTTTTAAACAAGAGTTAATGGTTTTTTCATTTCCAGTTGTGATTGGCATTTTTCTTAATCCACCATTAATTCCCATTTTTTATTAAACGTTTATTAAATAAATTTAAATTAAAGTTATTGTCTAAAACGTTTAAACAGTTGTTCCATTATTCCTAACTAATATTTGTACGACCAATAGCGGTGCTAATAGAGTAAAAATTTTATTTGAATTTATGTTCGGTTTCGTTGTCAAAATATTATTTTTATTTGAATGTATTACTGATTCCTTATTGTGAATTTAAGTGTTTTATCTTTTTCTACAACAGAGTCTTAAATAATGCATTGAATTTTGACAATAAATAGATATATAATTATGCTTTAAACAGTTAAAACAAAATTTTAATTTTTTTAACAATGTAATTTTTAATTAAACTTTCCAAAAACAATAAACGCTTATCCAAAGAGTGTCTTTTAATACAAATAACTTATTCTGCTGTTTTATTATTAATTTTTTTAAACTTTCTAGTAGTGGTAAATGACCTTGAATTTTTACGTTTTAAATTGTCAACTAGTCGAAAACTGTTATTTATTATTTAAACTTTATTTTTAGAAAATTCCGCTAAATCAGCTAAACAAGATTGTCTACTTTGTCTTATAATATGAACTGTTTTTTTAACTCACAATTTTTGTATGTAAACAGGAGAATCGTTAAAAAATTGCCCTTAATGTTTTATAAGAGATAGAGTTTGCATTGCATCTAATCCTGTTTAATGCCATTTTACAAACTTGTAACTTTTGCGGAAATTGATTTAAAGCTCGAGCATTTCCTGAGCGTAGAACTGAACCGTCAATTAAGTTATCAATAATAGAATAAAATATAACGTGTTTTTGACCAAAACGCTTTTCTAAAAGTTTACAAGCTTCTTAATAAGCTTTTTGTGAATTAAAAATTGTCCAATGCTTTGTTTTTATGACTTTGTCTTCGCATAATGTATGAGATAACTTAGTCTCAACTCTGGATTGTTAGTCTTACTTCAAACACAAACGTCAAAGTTTTGTAGCGAACAACCAATATCTCATAGGATTTCTATTAAATCTTGTGATTTCTTTTTTTGGGAGATTTATCAAACCGTAAAAATTTCTGGGATACTTGTTTAAAACTAATTTATCAGTTTTTTATTATTTACAGTTGAGTTATTATTAAACTTATCAACTGATTGAACCCTTTTAGCCCTTTCCATATCCAATATATATTTGTCTATAATTTACCGTTTCCATTTTTTTAATTTAACATTTGCGTCAATGTGTTAATTTTACAAATACCCTTTAGTTTTTTTTATTTTTAAGCTCCTCTTTATGCTTTTTATTTTCTGCAATTATATAGAGATGACCGTTTTTAATAACGACGTTGGCACTTTGCTAAATTGATTTATTTTCAGCAATACACAAAGTTGCTGTTTTTGATAACGACGTTAAAATTTTACTAGATTTTTTTTTAGCAAATACACAAATTTTGCTATTTTTAATAACGACGTAATCAGTTTGCTAACTTTTGTAAGATTTTGTATCTTACAATTGACTTATTTGATTAAGCTGAACAGTCTATACGCAAACGCACGTGTCACCAATTTACCCTTATTTTACTTGCAGAAGACCTTATTATTATTATTTAATAAACATTCTTCAAATATCTGCTGAAGTAAAACTTACAAATATAAAATATTTTTTATTAATAAAATGATAATTGTTAACGTTTGGTTTTACAATATAATATTAATATAAATGCAACAGCTCTTACATTTACATCAATATACATAAGATTAACATAAATTTAATAATAATAATAACAATAATAATAATAATAATAATAATCTAGAATACAATACACTATTAATAACAGCAGCTAATGTTATATTATAAAAATAACAATAATAACAATAATAAACACGATGTTAATTATAATAGAAATAAGCTTACAGTGAACTATTCCAGTTAATTTATCGGTGCTTTCTAAGCACCAACTCTAAGATTTTAACCTATTTTCTTTGTAAACTTAATTAAGGACTTAAGCTTAATTTTTAGTTGTTTCTTCCTTTTTATTTTAATTACGACACAAAAGCCAAAACCTGCTTCCGACTGAGTGAGGTTTTCAAACGTGATCTAGTAGATATTCCCGTCAACTGCATCTATTTTTTATATTAGTTATATATAAAGCCTACCTTAAATATTGCACTTAAGTCGCAGTATCTATTTTTAAAGTCGACATTCAAAAAATGAATAAATTTTTAAAATGCATTATCAAACTACCGAGATTACTCAAACATAAAGTCTACCCAGACCGCTTAAATGCAATTAAACTATTTCTACTGCATGACAAAAAGCTCTGAGGCAAATTTATCTTAGTGCATAAACTCATAAGTATCTGACACTTTTTCCGTACTTTTACCAATTTTATAACAGATACTTTTTAAAACTAAAAAAGTTAAAAACTCAATTTTTTTATGTCTACATCATTTTTTATGGATAGATATCACCATAAAGAACAACCTACCTTTGCGTGTTGGCAGTGCACCGTTTTTCAAGATCTTTAATCTAGCTATAACAGTAATTATTTTTTAAATTTTATTTAATTGTTTTTTTATATTTTATTATTTTACTTTTTTTCCTTTTCTTTCCTATTCCTGATACCTGATACCCTTAAACCAATAATTAAAAATAGTTTCCTTTATTCAACTCGTGTACCAACCTGCAATGTAAAATTCCAAAATTATATATATATATATATATATATATATATATATAATTATTTTATATTATTATAAAACTTATTTGTTTTAAAAATAAGCATAGGACAATAAAATAACAATTATAACAAAAAAGTTCCATAATTAAAAACGAACATAAGACCACAATGGTTTTCTATGTATCCGAACATTTTACCAAAACGTTTGTTTGATCCCATAAAACATTTATTCCAATTATATTTTTTCCAATAATTTTTAGTCAAGATTTTGTAATTTTTTGTAATTATTTTTAATTGTTTATTCTAAAACCGTTTTTGCTGGTTTTTCGGGAGGTAAAAATAGAATTTAACCAAGTAATTTTTTTCGTCTAAATGTAATGATGTCATGTAGTAAACGAGAATCAGAATCAGGATCAAGACGGTACACGAGGTGCGTAGGACTTTATCCTTTTAATCCTCGGTTCTCAAAGTAGCTGAAAAATTTGAAATCGGGGAGAATAAAGAGGGAGGAAAGAAGCTGGGACAAGAAAAATAAATAATTGTGAGAGAAAAGTAATAATAGTATGGTGGAAAAAAGTGAAGGAGTAAATTAGAAATTAAATGAAATTGGAGAGCATGTGTTGGTTATAATTTATTTTAAATAACCCTAAGGATTTAGAATTGACTACATGACTGGAAAACTTATTCCATTCTGTAATGGATCTGTGTGTGAAATAATTTAGTCTAACACTAGTGAGAGCTCTGGGTTTGTGAATCTTTAGACAATGTCCCCTAAGGTTACCATTACTAACATTAAAAAAATGAGTGATCCTATTGTTCGCGAATAACTGATATATTAAGATTAAGTTGCCTCGGAGTCTCCTATCTCCTAAAGGGAATAACTTTAATTTTTGTAAACGTTCAGAATACGACTTGAAACAAAGCTTATGAGAGAGTCTAAAGAGCATTTTTTGGACTCTTTCTAGTTGATATATATTACCCTTCTGAAATGGGGCAGTTACCTGGATACAGTATTCTAAATGTGGTCTTATATATAACATAAATAGTAGTTGAAGGCTGTTTATCGGAATTTTGCCTAAATTGCGTCTAAAAAACTTAATCAGGCTAAAACATTTTTGGGTCGCTAATTTGTGATGTAATGTGAAGACTAGGGATGACGTAAATGTAACACCCAGATCTTTAACCACTTCTACTGTTGCAATAAATTTATCCCGAATTGTAAATGTCATCCCCGAGAATCGTCCAAAAGTTATATGCTTACACTTTTCTAAATTTAAAAGGAGCTTATTTTTAACCAACCAAAAATAGATATTATTAATATCTTGTCAGTACTTTTCAAGAAATATAATTGCGCTACGTAATCTTTAAAACACTTTTATAACATTGCTATCTTATTAATCTTATTTGTTTGTTTCCACGTATTGATTGGATCATTATAAAACAGAATTACATAGTGTATAATGTATAAATTAGTGTAAACAAAAGCGTGGATAAAATATTTTAATTAATCCTAAAATTACAGGTTTATTAAAAATTGTTTGATTCTGGATTAACTAATTCTAAGTAAATATAGCAGATATGAGTTATCAATTAATCAGTTAATTTTTATTTTTATTTGCAAGTAAGTTCTAGTTTCTTAAAAAGTTTTAGATTTGTTCAAAACCGTCTGTAAATGGTCGCGTAATATAGTCTTCAATCCTCAATGCTAATTCTATGCAGAATTTAAAATTTTGGTTAACAGTGTCATTTAATTTTTTGCAAATTTTAACACCAAAAATATATATTAAAAACAACATAATTGTGTTTTAATAAACATTAAAAGATAAGAACGAGATTTAACAAATAATTTAATAGTGTACTTATCAACATTAAATTTTTAAATCTATTTAAGTAATAGAACAAGGGTTTGGTTTATATGCGTTACGTAATCATGCCAGGTAAGTTTGATATTTATGTGTATCTTAAGGTACTTAATTTTATTACAGGTACATGTTTGCCTGATATAATACAAATGCTTTATTTAATTATATTGTTTTTGTTGGACGCTTTGTCCAAGATTTAACCAAATTGCATTTTAATAAATTTAAATTGAAACAAAAAGTAGTAGACCTCTGTTCAATTTTTATAATGAAATTTTTTAATTATTTTATATTATTTTTTGAAAAACGTTTTGTGCACAAAACCATATCATCCGTAATTTTTTTAAAATGTGATGGTTGTAAAACTTGCAATAAATCTACACGCAACAGAAATAAAAAATTGCTATTTTTTGCAATTTTTAATTTATTACGGCCAATTTGTGTGTACTATTTTCTTTTTAAAAAATAACATTGTAGCCAGTCTATTATTATTATTATTATTATTATTATTATTATTATCATTGTTATTAATATTATTATTAATGTTATAAATATTATTACTCAGATGTTTTACAAATTTTTTTAGCATAGCCAAATAAGACTCGGCATTTAATGAGAGTGGTATCACTTAAACCCATAACCATTCAAGTTTTTCAACGATTACTCCGACATTGTACAATGATCGAATATATAATACTGGTTAATTAGTGATACTTAGTCCTTAGTTATTTGTTTACACGAATCGTAATAACAAAAAACAAACAAACTACAACTGGTATTTATTTAGTCACACTAAAACATGATCAATTCAATATAATTATTCAATGTACAGTATGTAAAAAAATTACTAAATATAACTTTTTATTAAAATATGCGATTTTTTTTATTAAAAAAGCAATAATTATAGCAGTTAATAATTTTTAATTAATTGCTTATAATTAAAAAATATTAAAATCTAATTAGTTAGTTAAATTCTCATTAATATAATTTGCTACAGTCACAATCCAGCGCTGTGCTAATAAACCATCCTGATGCTCAAATTGTTTTACTTTAAATATTTTATTTTTAAAAATTATATATATATATATATGCCGGAATGTTCTAGCGGTGCAGTGCTCGACTTTAACCTGGATGGCTATGGATTCGATCTCCACCAACTGCAACAAATAAGGGCTTATGTTCGGCTTTGCTAAAAATTTTATTACCAAAAAACATTTTTTGCAAAACATTAAAAAAAAAAATGAAATTATTATTAAATTTATTAATCTAAACTTGAAAAACATTATTCAGTTGTGTTTTTAATAACGACTTTTTTATTTTTGTAAAATATTTTTAACATTAAAATAGTTTAATAATAATAATAATGTGTAAAGTGTTATTTTTATTTTTTAAATATTTGTTTTACTTAATTAAAAATGTGGCTAAAAAGTTCATTAAAATTAGTGACGGATACTTAAAATAATTTGTTTTTGCGTTTTACAGATAAATGCTAATACACGCTCTTATTTTTCTTAAATGTTTTTATAATATTAAAAAACATATTTATTAAACAGCATTTTGTATGTGGATATTTTAAATATTATTATTTTTTAACATGTTATTTAATGAATGATTAACTTAGATCATGTCGGATGAAGCTGGTAATTCAATTGATAGTGTAAGTCTAGATAAGTTGTCTATAATAGATGAATCCTGTAATATTTCTAAAATTCATGATGAGTTATTACCAAACAAGCTTAACGATGATCAAGAATTATCTGCCGACCCTGCTTCTACTAAGACTGAAATAGATAGTGAAAACAATACTTTATCAACCAATGAAAATAATAAATTAAATTGTTCTGAAGATAACAAAAACGAAATTAAAGAAAAAACTAAAAATACAAATTCATATGATGAAATTGCTCTTGCAATTGAACAACGCAAACAACCATTAATGGAGTTAGTTAATTCTGAAGAAGGTTATGTACGACATTTACGTCTGGTAAAGGATTTTTATATGCCAGCTGTATATGTTTTAAATACTCAAACTAATGTTTCGGATGTTACTTCACAACCTCAAGAACTACCAAACACTTTACCCTCAGTCCCAGAAGACCTTGCTGCTCGATGGAGAATTGTTTGGGGTAATTGGATCCAGTTGTACGAATGGCATTCAACATTTTACGAAAAACTTGTAACTCTTGTTGATACAGATCCAGACCGAATTCCAAAATTGTTTATCGATTCTCGAGCTCGTCTGCGTTCGATTTATTCAAAATATTGTGAAAATCATCGTAAAGCTGCACTTATTGCTGAACAATATCGCGAATACTTTGAAGAATTAAGAATTCATATTGGTGATAAAGAAGATGTTGTTTCACATTTAATGCAGCCTGTTCAACGTATAATGCGTTACCAACTTCCAATAGCCGAAATTCTAAAATATACTCAACGTGCATGTTCTCCCGACTTTTTATTGTGGAAAAAAACTTTAGAAATTATGAAAGAAATTCCCAAAGATACTCAATTAATTTTAGAAGTCAGTTTTTTTATTTATTATATATAAACTTATATTAACTTTTTAAAATAAATATATATTAGTATTTTTTAAAACATAAAAAACCAATTTTTATATTTTAATTTAGGAATTAATTTATTTGAAAATAGACAAATTATATTTATTGCTATTTTTATGTAGAACAAACATAATAACAAATACTTTTATAGATTAATAATATGTTTTTAGATGCTTTTATACTAGTTTTTATAACATTTCCAATTTTAAATATGCAATATATATATATATATATATATATATATATATAAACAAAGTAAAAAACAAATTTTAGTTTACTAATACAATTATTAAATTAAGGATAGATTAAAGTGCATTTAATCACTTTTAACATAAATTCTTAAATTAAATTATTTATGATTTTGGAGGCTTATTAATAAAATATTTGAGTGTATATAACAAAAATAGCTAAAATTAACAAAATACATTTAATTTTGCGTACATATATTTTGTTGACAATTTATTTTTATATTATGTTTAATAATTTCTGTACATACAATTATAATTTTGAACTTTTTGGGTATTTTAAAATATTATTTTATTTTTAATTCCGTAGAAAAGATTAATGTTAGTAACACTGTTAATTGTGAATAATTTTAACACTTATTTATTTTATAAAATATTTTTTGAAATAAAAAGTTTTATTAAAGCGAATTAAAAAAATTAAATTGATAGTTAATATTTAAAATATATAAAATTCTAGTTATGTTAAGAACATTTATAGGTTTTGTACGTATTGTATGTTTGCTTAAAACTAAATAAAAAATATAATTTTTAAATTTTTAAAAAATGCATTAATTTTATACATATTATTTATTAGTATATTGTTAAGGATGGAATGTTTTAATATATTTACTAAAAAGCAATATATATGTACATTTTTGTAATTAAATAAATTGTATTTTACTGATTCCAAATAAATTTTAAAACTTTAAATGGATTATACATGTCTAATTTTTATTATTTTTTTAAACAGAAAGTTAATTAATAAATTAATAATAAATTATTTTTATTTTTCTCTGCAAGAAAAGTTTTACAAATTGGTGTATAACTTGTTATTTAGCTAAAAATGTTTTTCTTAATTATGAATTTTAATGTTAATTTCTAATGTTTCTAACCAAGGCATCCAAAGTTTTTATTCATTTTGCACAAATTACTATTAAATATACAAAGTATTTACATATATATAGGCAAATATTGTAAGGTAAAACGTAGTTGTAGCAATAATAGCAATATAGAAGTTTTTAAAATGTTTGTTCTGGTATAAACAACAAAATATAAATTTATTAAAAATGTGATTTTTTAAACAAACAAAATATTGGTTTAGCATTACAATTATTTGTTGAAATTCAAATTCTGATTAGACTTTTAAAGCTTAAATCTGAATACTCTTTATTTGTTGATAGTTTTAGTTTTGTAATTTTATAACGTTTTTAAAACATTTTTGACAATAAAATGTAACATTTATTGTTATTAAACTTTTTCAAAATAAAAAATTAAAATATTTAGATTAGTTTTAACTATTTTAATCTATAATAAAACAAACGTTTGTTGTATTTTTATAGTATTATTTGACAATTTATAAAACGTTTAATAATTTAAATGTGGCATAATAAAAGATTATTAAAATACGTTTTGATTGTATGAGATATTAATTAAACAAGTTGATGGTCATGTAGGAGTGACAATTGTCTAGATGATTAGACTCATTTGCTAGTGGTCATTAGTTTTAATTAGTAAAAAAATAACAAGGTTTCTTGGCTAATAGACGGTATTTTTGTAACGGCGCCACTGTTCACAAAGATTAAGTAGGCCATCTGATTTTTTGTCAGGGTTAATGCCTCAGCCTAAGGATTACATATGTTATACGTATACCCTAAGATATATTTTAAATAGCTTAGGTGTATACTTGTACCCACCCGCTAAAGCGGTGATCCAGTTATACCGCTGTAAACTCGGCCCCTGCTATTATTAGTCTAAATGCCTATGGGCACCTAGTCTAGGATCCACCACAAAAAGGAGAAACTGTTAGGAATATCACAGTCATTGGAAATTAAAACTTTATAAGCATTACTCGATTTTTTAGGATCATTAGTATCCCAAAATTTATATATTATTTTACCATAAATTTGAAACTACACCCGGGACAGAATGAGAACTCTAAGCTCTCGACTCTTTTTAGCCCTATGCACAATTGCGCTTTATACGAATGCACTCTCCTATCAATCTTGGCAGAAACTGTTATCCGTAAACGGACAAAAGACCTCTATCTGAGCATTAGACAGGATAGACATTTTTTTAACGTTTGTTATACCTATCAAGCTATCGAAGTTGATTGTTTAATGTGCCGTACAGATATAGAAATAATGAAGAAGTGACATAGTTACTAATTAAATGAAAGAATTAATGATTAGTTTTAATTTCAATATCAGTAGTGAATAAGAGCTTTATTTGCAAAAATTATCTGTTTGCTGAAAATGTTATCTAACGAATCAGTTAAGTAATAAACCCCGGGGGTGGGAGTATGCAAACACATTGCCCAATGTTGTTAATTAAAACATTTAACAATTATATTTAACCATGTTTTCTTTCCAGGCTGCACGTATTGACGGTTTTCCTGGCGTTATTACTGCTTTGGGAAATATTCTACTTCGAGGTGATCTACTAGTATCAACTACAACACAAAGTCAATTTTTGGAAAATGTTTCTGGTTACAAAATATTTTTACAAGAATATTCGTCATTAGAATCCTATTTAACTCACAGTAAAACTCCTACTGCATCCCAATCATCCCGACAGGCTACATCTTTGAACTTGCCTCCCAGTTCAAACGACCAGCAGTCAAACAATTTATGCAATCAGACTGTTATTGCAAATGAAGGAAGTAGCGTGTTGCCAAATGCCCTTAACGAATGTTCCGGTTTGTTTATGGGAACGTTCAAATTTATCGAATCCCGGCTGTTTTTGTTTGAACAAATGTTGCTCGTAACGGAAGAAGTTAAACCCAAACGCCGAATGACGTCCTCAAATCCTTTTGCTCAATCGACGTATCAATTTAAGGTCGCTATTAATGTAAACAAAATGCGTTATGAGGTACACTTATTTCGATAACATGTTTGTTTTATTGTGTAGCTAAGTGCTTAAAATAGAATAACAAGACAGATTTTAGTACTAACAAACTTTAAACAATTTCTATTAGAAGACAGAAAAATAACAATTGCAAGTTAAAAACGTTTTACGATAGAGTTTCACATTTTAATTTTAATTGCTGTTGACCTTGTGGACGTTGTATTAGGATAAGAATCGAAATAAATTCGCATTTACATAGTTGTAGACCATCAGTTTGGAATTTTAACCAACCTTCACCAACCTCACGCACAATATGAAATTTTTATCAATATGAAAAAATACATTACAAAGTACAATAAACGTTTAGTTTTATGACATAAATTTGTTTGCGTAAGTCAATATTTAGAAAATAGTATCGTAAGCAATTCCGGATATGCATTAACTAGGGACAAGTATAGAGTTTGTAATGTTATTCATATAAAAAATATGACGTTACTAAAAACATAGCAGGCAAAACGACTTGCAAAAAAAACAAATTAAAAATTGCAGATTGTAAAAGTTTTCCTCTAGTCCAATGTCCCGCTTAAAATGGAAGGATTTGATGAACTATATTGACAAGGTTGGAAGGAGCAGAATGTTGCACGCTTGAGTCTAGTCAAAGTTGGAACATACTTTGGAACTAATCGAATTTTCACCAACATAATATTATATTGGTACAATGCACATTAAATGACCTTTTTTATTTAATTATTTCAGAAAACAAAAACATGTTTTTTATTATTTAAGATAGAATTTAACAAATGCATTATGATTAAAATTGTAAACTATTTTTAGAGCAATTCGGGAATTCATCATTGTTAGTTCAATTCACTTTAGGTTTTATTTGAAATTTTTTAAGGGTATTTGGTTGAATACTTCGTACAACATTGGAATTGGTCTAACGGTATAGCGCTTGAATTTGGACTTCGGTGAGCATAAGTTCGAATCCCACCACCGACACTAAAATCCGGGCCCACGTTTGACTCCACTAAAATTCTAAAATATATTTCTTGTAAAACATTCAAAGCAACAAACATAAAATAATAGATGAAAATAAATAAATGAACTTTTTTTGATCCAACGAAAAGCATTGTATAGCTGTTTCACGCTTGCTAGGAATCTTTAGCAGTGCACATATAAAGAAAATTTTACTTTCTTTTGAAGCTGTTTCATTAGTCTTACCCACACTTAAAAAATTCTAAAACATCACAAAAATATTACCAAGTGGCTTTTTTTAGGAGATGAGATCTAAAAATGCAAAATTTAATCGGTTGTACATTTTAAAGTAGATGCTTAAAATACAAGTGGCCGATTAACAAAAATGGTAAAAGCACTAACTGTTATGTGTTTGAGTCCGATACCAAATGCAAGCCTGTATTTAATTTAATGAAATGTCGTCATGCTAAACGATGCTTTCTTGTAAAACATTCGAGCAACAGAGTTGAAAATAATTGTTTAAAGTTAATCTGAGCTTTGTTAGCTGATTTTATTTATTTGCAGTTTTATTACACAACCATTTTATTTTGTTATATCGGCTGTATTTATTTATCTTTAATTTTGTTTATACTGTATTTTTTGTTATTTGTTTGCAAAATGCATTGCTACATTTGGTATTTTGCCGACAATAATAATATAGGGCAAAGAAACGTCATAATTAGTTTTACGTAGCCTTACTTTAGCTAGGATATCCAATGATAATGTTTTCGTTTAAAATCCATTGAGTTTATATAAGTTTATATGTTCAATTTTTTCCATACAACAGAGTCATTGGTATAACATGAGATTTCCGTCTTCTTCTAAAACCTCCGATATTGAAACAATCGACCAGCTGTTGTCTTCGGGATTTGCACACGACGATCTGCGTTTCGCCATCTTGGATCAGACTCCAGGCAAAGGATCTGTCTATGTCATCGATCCCATTACGCTAGCCAAAAGGGAAGCATGGGTGGTACAATTGCGCGAAATTCAACAAATGCAACACAACTTTCTATTGGCATTGCAAGATCCGAAACGATTCAACAGTGGCACTCGTGAGGATGTTTTAAGTACGGATTGGTGTATTTTTTATGCTTATTATTAATTGACTAAGTTGCAGTATGTATTATTATGCACAAATAATAATCGTGCTTAGGATGATTAGCGAATTGTTATTAGTGGTACGCTATAGAAAAGGACGTAGTAATGTTGACAAGCAATATTTTACTGGCTAATAATAACAACAAAGTTAAATGTAAATAAACAAGTAGTGAATATGTAGTAAAAATAATAATTATTATTATTATGATTACGACTAATATAACCAATATGTTAACCTCTAAAAACATATGAAGAACGTTTGTTTTAGTGCAAATGGTTTTGAGCTGTTCTTTTTAAATGTACAATTCACCAAAATTTTTCTCCCTACGTGCCTATTTCTTTCAGATGAAGAAAATCTGCTAGTGATAAAGTTTGATGAGAATTTCTCATCGTACTAGTTTATTTTTTTTAACTAACACTGTCTAGATTTTTTTAGTGGAATAAAGAAATTACATTGTCTTTGAAATAAAATGGATTTTTCTGTACGCAAAAAGTGACTCAACTATCTTGATTAATAATCATGCTCAAATTTGATTTGATTGAGATTTTTTAAAGTGATGAAATAATGACAAGCTTTCAAATTATAAGTAGTTATCAATATTTAAATAGTTGATGCAGATTTTATAGTTAATAACAAAAAACTTCAGTTTATTTACTATTATGACCGTATAATTGCTAGAGTTGAAAATGTTGAATTGAAGACGACTCAAACAAAGCACAAGACAAAACAATAAAAAGCAATAAATATTGATTATGGTTATATAATATCTATGGCCATAAGATGTTTTTTAATATTTTTTATAGAATATTACATGTGTTATACAAGTTCAATTGAGTTGAAAAAGCAGATATTTTACCACCTTTTACTAATTAAAAAACTATTTTGAAAGGTGCAGAATCTTATTTTATTAAATGCAGCACGAAAATTTAGTTGCATCCGATTTGCTTGTATTAGAATAGAAAAGAAGTTTAAAAAATCCAATTGTTAGTTGATTGCAATACAGACATATATTTGTGAAACCTACTTATTGTAACATAAGCTTAGTATTTGATTTGCGACAAGTTATTAATAATAGTAATACTGGAATGGCAAAGTTGGCAAAGTTTGTAGAGAGTTGGACATGAAGTTGAGTGACCATGTGGTTAGGTGCAATCACCGACACTAAATGCGGACTCCTCTTGTTCGGCTTTGCTCAATTTCTGTAGTACAACAACGAAAATATTAACAAACAATAGTTAAATGTCGAGACTCATGATTCTAGTGAACCAGGGTTGCTTGATTCTACTACTGGCACTACAACTGTTGTGTAAAAAATATTGAAACAAAAATAGTAACAGACAATTAATTCAAATGTGATGTTTATATTTGGCAGGTTTATGTTGAATAATAAATAGCATACTTGATGAGCATTTGTTGTATTAAACAGTTTAAGCTATTTCATTTGTCTAGGATTGATTAAAATTGCGGATTTATGTTGATATAGGCATTTACTCAGAGTTTGATTTGACAAAACACGAATAACACACTTATTATTATCGTTACTTTTTGTAGCAAGACATCTGCCCAAACTACAATCTAAGTTATTTTGTTGTTTAAACAAACATTCTGTCATTGAGGCAACTACTTTAACATGTGTCGGGTGGTCTAGTGGTAGGGCACTGAACTCAAACTTGAGTAGACATGCGTTTGAGCATTACCGGAACTCTGTTTACTTTTGTTCAATGATTATTTTTTTGGACAAAAGGATTGCCGTCAAACATTCGAGCAGTAACAACCAAATAAAATTAATAAAAAAATTATATAATGATGATAAACGTGTACTTACCATTCCTTCATTTTGCTTTACTATCAAGCCATAGATTCCATCAGTAGTCCCCACAATTGTTCACAACTCACTAAGTCTAGTGTTCAAGACCCATTGTCTGTGTCTATGTCCGACACCTTCCAATCCCATTCCCAACATCCCCAACAACAACAACAACAACAACAACCCAGACAACGTAAATGGCCCAGTTTCACAATGAAGCGCCCCGTTCGTCTCGGCTCTTCTTCGTCATCCTCCACATCCACTAGTTCGGGCACTCCCAATGTATCTAAGTCTAATTCGGCCTCGGGGCAAGCAGTGACCAACACTCGAACCACCAACTGCGTGTCTCGGTCCATGTCGGCCGAGAGGCATGCCAACATCGATGCAAACGAGAAGGCAAATGAAGTTGGCAGGACAGGGCCCAAGATGAACAACGAATGTTTGGTAAGTTGACGTGATGCAGTAGGTTTGTTTGAAGACAAAACTGGTTTGGTTGGACGACAGAAGCAACCTAGTAGGATGAACAGCTTGTTAGCACTATTTCGTGTGTTTTGCTCGTTTTTTCGCCATTTTGTTCATAACTGTATTCAATCTTACTAATCTATTAAATAGAACCTTTTAATTTGGTATTTTGGCTAAGTTATTGTTGTGTAGATCTAACTGGGTTGATTATAGATAGTTAGTGGTTTGTGAATCTTAGACCTAGCACATTGTAGACTATGAATTTGGTTGACCAAAAGTTTTGTTAAGATATACAGTTGTTTTGGACATTTGATTACGTGCTTATCAGTAATATATATATATATATATATATATATGTTTGTTTGTTTGTTTTTAGTGATATTACTTGAAACATTTCTTAATGATTGTGCATTTTGCGGAGCTAAACGACAGTCCATATTTAGTGTTTGTAGCAGAATCTAATTCCATCTTTACAAGCATACGATTTTGTTTACTGTGTAATTCCGTCACTCTATATTAGACGTTGATATACTTTATGAATATAGTTTCTGGTTGTTTCAAATGGTTAATAAAAACTCTTTAGTGGCATAAAAGTAAATTGTAGATGTGTAAAAAGAATAACAATTTTTTAACTTTTATTTGATTGAAATGATTAGGATATTTTTTTAAAGAAAGATTAAGACTAATTTTAATTTTATTTGTACTATTTATTATGTACGTCACATTTATTCACGTTATATTTATATGGAAGTACTTCGTTACCCCATTTTTTAGAGCAAAAACGTTATTTAATATTTAAAGTAATATTTATTGTTTTCCATACGTTTCTTTAAGCAATTAGATTAGGGGGTCTTTTTGTTTACCGTTATATTGTGCAATCCATTTTTTTATGTTTGCTACTTTGAATGTTTTACGAGAAACATCTTTCAGCAGTGGACATTTTGGCAAAGCCGAACGTGGGCCCGCATTTTAATGCCAGTGGTGGGAGTTAAACCTATGTCCAGCGTGGTCCAAATTCGAGCGCTGTACCGCTAGACCACCCCGGCACATTACATACATTACATAATTATTTGTTTTATGAAATTTCAATTTTTAAATCATTTACTTTATTGTTTAAGATAATTTTAATAATTAAAACTACATTCTGACTTGACCTGTTTGCAAGTTATTCCATTAAAATGTTTTTGTGCTAGTTAAAAATGTTATACTTCAAACGTTAAAATACAAATGTTGTTATCTTTTTAAAACTATAAACTAAAACTATTTTCAATTGACAAATGTTGCTGTTGTTTAGGCTTTAAAAAATTTCTAAAAATTTAAATATTCGATGCTTCCAAAGTAATTACTAAATGAATTTTATTTTGATGGTTTTCCATACTTAATTTCGTAGTATTCTCTAAGAAAAAAAGGTTTAAAATATTTTACATTTTTGAAATATGGACTTTAAAACTACTTGCACTAAAAGTAATCTTAAAATATACAGTTTATGACTTGCATTTTATACAACACGTATTTATAAATAATACCTATTTTTAAAAGCATGACAGTTTCTGAACACTTTAAATAGTTCTTTATAATGTTTTCTAATTTATAATCTTTACAAAGCTATTATAGACCTTGTTACCAATTAAAAAAATACTGATCTTTTTATGTTTTCCAATTATACTATACAACATTTTCCAATTTTTTAAATATTCTTTATACCATTAAATAATTAATTAAATTTGCTTGCTCCGCGTGACCTAGTATTTTGCTGCTTTATTTTGAATTTTATCACCCGTTTGCATTATTATTATTATTAATAATTCTTTTTTCTAAATATAATGGTTGGAGAAAGATTTATGAAAGACTTTTTTTGTAACCACGTTACAAATGCATCTATTGATTTAAATGTTTCCCTTTTTCATTTCCACTTTGTGATTATTGAACTATTTTGGATTATGCTAATAATGTAAAATATACGTTGGTGTATGCGACAATGCTCAATGTACGATCCCAGTATATAAATCAATAATAATAATAATAATAATATAAGTATTAATAATAATAATAACAACAATAATAATATTAATAATAATAATAATAATAACAATAATAATAGTAATATAAGCATTATTATTATTATTAATATCAATAATAATAGCAATAATAATAATATCAATAATAGTAATAATAAGAATAGTAATAATAATGATATTAGTATTAATAATATTAATAACAATAGTAATAATAATAGCAATAATGATGATAACAATATCAGTAATAATAATAATAATAATAATAATAATAATAATAATAATAATAATAATAATAATAATAATAATGATAATAATAATAATAATAATAATAACAATAATAGTAATAATAATAATAATCCGTTTACTAGTTCATGGTTTACATAAAGTTGTAATCGTTTTAAAAACTATAATTTTTTTAAAGTGCATAGTCAGTTTAAGTGCTTATTTCAATTACATATACAACTTTTTAAAATAATATAAACAAATTTATTGTATTTTTTTATTTGTTTTCTAGGTGTACTTGTAAAAAACACTTGCATGTTAGGTCAACTCAAAATATATTTAAAAATACACTCAACCTTGAGTTGACAAAAAGCTTAATAAAGTAAACTCTTGCTTTTAAAATACAAGGCTTTTTGTTTAATTTTTAAGAAATTTTAATAAATATATCATTATTTCATTTATTGTAAACTAATGTTGTCTGGCGCTTGTGTGTTCGTTTATCTAAAAAATCCCGTGCTTAAATTGAGAAATAATCATTTTGTTTAAAAAAATATAGTATCATAATTACTTTACTTTGGTTAATTTTTACAAAAATGTTAATTATACCCATTGCCAACCAGAAACTTGAATACTATTTATTCAAAAGCACCATAACGGTAAATGTTTTTGTTTATAAAACATTAATAATTGTGACTAGTAAATGTTTCATTTTTGTAGAATATTTTATTTTGTAAAAAAACGAATTACTTTTAATAAAAATAATAATGGGAAAGTTTAGGTTTAAGTAACAGTGGCCTGTTGCATTTAGTTACATTTTTAAAAACTATTTTTTACATTTTTTGAAAACTAATTTTTAATTTTAACGATGTGCATTTTATTTTCTCTATCAACAATCCTTTATTGTGATTTTTTACGCCCATTCTACAATAATTTTGTGCACTTTTTTTTGCCGAGGTAGTCTAGGAGTACAACGCTTGATTTGGACCTGGGTGGACATAAGTTCGAATCCCACCAGCGATACTAAATGCGGGCCCATGTTTGGTTTTGCTAAAATATCTATTGCTGAAAGATGCGTTTTACGTAAAACATTCAAGGCAGTAAAAATTGGAATAGAAAGACGGAATGCAACATAGGCTTAATATGTCTAGTTACTCAGCCAAATTTAGTTTCGTTATGCAAATTTTTATAACTTGGTTAACGTTTTTGTAATTCATATTTAATTACCTACATTTTTGTAATAAATGTTAAAATTTGCTTATTTGCCAAGTGTATAAATTTAAATGGAAAAGGTTTAAGTTAACTTTATTTATTCAATGTATCTAGTTTTCAACAAATAAATATAGGGACAAATGTTGTTGTTACTAAAACAATTTAACGCTGTTTTTATATATATAAAAAATTACTACTTTCCCTTCGTATCATTAGTAGGTAAATTACCAAAATTTGACATCATAATCACAACATACGCAGGTTTTGTAAGCGTACAGTCTTAAACCATAATTAAGGCTAAAAAACCGTACATTCTACCATACAACAGATAGAGAACAATTTAACTTGATTGATTGTATTCCACATGTGTTAACAGATGGTAGAATTGGAAGTCACCTTTCAGTGCTCTACGATTAGATGCCGTCGCTGCGAAACATTTCGGTAAATTACGAAATTAGTCTGTTTTTTTTTCTACTCAACTTGCCTAGCATATGTAGGCATGTCAGGAGACAAGTTTGGGATAATAAAGATCAGTAATTTGTTTAAGTCCTTTAACTTCGGCAAGGTTGTGTATTTGTGGTAAAAATGTTTTTTTTGTTTAATTTGATTAGACTATTGTGTTTTTTTTCATTGTTACATATGTAACAACGCAAATATTTTAAGTGGTTCAATCGGAATATGTCTAAAAGACTTATTTTATTTACGTCTACATTTGCACATTTTTACCTCCACACACACATAATACATTCATATGGGTTTTCATCTAATTTTTTGATTTAATGGGGCTATTCTAAGGTTGATTGAAACATGTTCACAAAATATGTAGTTGGTAGTTCATATTTCTTAAAAAATTTTGTAATGTAAGTTCATTTTTGTATAAAACAGAAAAAGTTGAACTAGTTTGTTGCAATTTAAGTAAACTTTTGTCTTGGTTAATATGAAAAAGGATAATCAATAATTTAGACGAGATTTAAATGGAACAAGCTAAACTAACTTTTACGTTTTTTACTTTTATTGTTTTTTCAAATATTCTACTTATGAAACTGGAAAGTAAAAAAAGCTTTTTGGTAATTAGAAAGCAAAAATGATGCGCACATTAGCCATATGTTGCTCTAAACTCAATTAGAACATTGCTAAATTGTCCATGACTGAAAGTTGTTTTGCATACAACATTCAAAGTAGTAAAAATTAAAAAGAACGAAATATGGTTAGATTGCAATTCCCCTACAGTTTGTTTTTTTTAATTAAGAAGAAAAAATTGCTATATTTTGATTTCTTTTGGTGTGTTTATGTTTTGCACTAAAATTAATTGCAATTAAAAAGTGCACGTAGTGTGTCCTAACATTATGTTCTTTATTAAAATGTAAATCCCATTGTGCTTCTGTTTAAAACTGTCCAAATCAATTAATGTTAATACGTGATTGGCAATTGGAAGTTATTATATTTAAAGGTATAAAGTTGTGCAATGATTACAAAATCATAAAGGTGACAGCAGTTAAGTTAATATAAACTTTTGTATTTAAATTATAGGGCATTTCGAAATAATAATTGATTTATTAAAATAAATAAGCTTATGCATTTAAATGAATGAACTACTACTTTAAAAAACAAAATGAAAACAATAAAATTATGCTAATCAATCATTAAATGTAGCGCGGAAAACACCAATCAATCTTTTAAGACATTCATATAAATTATTTTTTTGACATTTTTTAAATTAGTTATAAATTTTGCTAAAAATGCAATGCACTGAATTATGAATGAATTCTACTCCTAGTTTTTCTAAAATTGGATTGCAGCGGGCAATTGTTGTCTATTGTGGTTCGATCAATAGACTACAGTTTTTCGTATCAACTGAATAAAATCAAAAATGAACCAACCTAGTCAGTTTCAAATCTTGATAAAGGAGGAGACCATGTGGAACAAAGAGCATTCTGTGGTGATAAAAATTTACGCCAAAACTATTTTATGGCCATAATACTCTAAATTGGTTCAATACAGAATCAAATAGAAAAAAGTGACTAAAAACAGCTCTCCTCATGAAAGAAAGATAAGGTGAAAAAAAGAAAACAAATTTAGTTTCTATTAACGCGTTTAATAATAATTTCTGAATATGTAATATACATTGATTTATCTATTATAATGGTGCATATTTTTAAAATAGAAAATCTTTATTTAAAAAATTAGCAAAAATAACTGGGTAACGATATAAATTGTAAAGAAAAAATAAATTTGAAAAATAAGTTAACAATTTCATTACTTAAATATAAGTGCACGTTATATATATATATCTGTTGTATGATAGAATGTACGGATTTTTAGCTTTAATTATGGTTTAAGGCCGTACGGTCACAAAACGTATACAGGTTGTGATTATGATGTCAAATTTTGGTAATTTGCCTACTAATAATAAAATATGATTACCTATTAAGGGAAAGCAAAGAGAGATGGGACTTGATTTCAGGTTATAAGAATATGTTGGTTACATAACTGATTATTTATTTATTTATTTATTTTTACTACTTCGAATGTTTTATGCAAAACAACTTTCACCAATGGGCATTTTAGCAAAGCCGATCATTGGCCTACATTCAGTGCCGGCGGTGGGATTTGAACTCATATATATATATATATATATCAAAATTAGGACAATGTATAAATGGATGTTTGGATGCTTGGTAACGGTTCTTATTATTTATTTACATTTCTATTAGTGTTCATTTTTAAATGATCAGTATTTTTTATTTTGAGAAAAGTTTTTTTATTAAAAATTTAGTAATTTTCTTAAAATCCACTTTTGAATTGGTTAAAAGGTTGCATTCTAGTTGTGTATTGTAATCTGAGATATTTACTGATTACATTTACATATCAAAATTACTGGACGATTTTTGTTGTAACTAAACAACTGTTTTACGTGCACTTTTTGTGTCTTAAGGTAAATTGTTATCATGGTTATTTTTTTTGTTAATGTTGATGAGGCAATGACACCTCTGTGTTCGCAATCAGTTTACGTGGACATATCCTTTTATCCAATAGTTAAAACGTTTGATACAGTTGATCCTCAAATGGCTACTTACTTACATGTGTGATTCCATATATTAGTGGAATAGTAACTAGACCTGCATTTGATGGGCATGAGTTTGAGTTTCACTGGTAGCACTAAATGCAGTTTCTTGTTTTGTTGTACAAAATGTCCGCTTGCTGGCTGTAAAATTAGTAATAATTATTACTATTCGATTTCCCCCTCCTCACCAGACTTCCAAAAACACTGAAATTCCCGAAGATTATCCAGTCAAGGGTGGTTCTTCAACGAAAAAACGCAACATGTTCAGTACATTATTTTCCCTCACCAAACCCAAGTCTCGATCGAAGTCAAATCAACAGCCGAACAATCACCAGCCCGTCAATTCTAGTTCAAACTGTCTGACCAAAACACATCCCACCGAGACAAGCCTGACTAATGCTAGTGCCAATACAACGCCTACGTCTTCTCCGTCCCCGCTACTTAACGTCAACCTTGACGAATTTGAAGATGGCGAAGAGGAACACCAAGCAGATGTCGACCCAAATTCATCCGAGCACTCCAAGTTGGACAAGGAAGTTTCAAAAAATAATGACTGCTGAATCATAGTGTTGTTGCATTGAAAAATATGTTTGTCTGTCAGTACTTTGAAGGAAGGTTTCGTGTCACTGGTTTGTTTGCTCAATGTCCATCGAATGAAACAGCAGTTTGATGATTGTTTTACGTGTGTGTGTGTGTGTATGCTTTTATGAAGTGGCATATTTCTCTTATTGTTATGTTTCATAAAAATTACTATACAGTAGTGAATGGAAACGCTCAATGATTATCCGAATTTTTTTACATTTTAATGCATTTATTATACACATATTTGGTGGTATTTGTACATTTGTTTTTTTACTTCAGCTAAGAATCCGATGTTGATGTATGCGTAAGGAATGATAGTGTGCTTATTGTTCATTATATTCATTTGCGTATTTTCTTCTTTCAACTTACGTTGTTGTGTACCTTATTCCAAATAGAAATCAACCAAGTGATTTCGATTTTTGTAAATTGAACTTTTTTCATGTTTTGATTTGAATCACTAAGCACATTTAAATTACTGTTTTTTTTTATTTTTATTACTATCTATTGAATGACATGATGAATATTTTTTCTTTTTTTTTGATTTACAAAAATATTTCTGTTTTGCTTTCTTTTTCAAAAATTTGACATGTCATATTCAAAGTTTATGCTGTGTACTGAATGTTAAACGGTAAGGCATCAGACTGTTTTTCTTGTGACATTACTTACTATATCGTCTAACTGTTTTTGAAATTCGAATAACAATTATCATTTTTTCTTATTTTTTCGTTTATTTAATACTAAATATTGCTACAACTATCCAGATTATTATTATTATTATTATTATTATTATTATTATTATTATTATTATTATTATTATAGAGTGGTTTAAAAAGAACAGAATTCGTATTCACAGATATATATTTTAGATGTTTTAAATGATATACATGTACCAAAGATGAGTAATTCAGAATTTTAAACTTATCTAATAACGACCAGTTGATGAGCATAATATATGTATACGTATTCACACATTTGTAAATGTACATTTTTCGTTTTGAAAAAAAAGACGAAAAAAATTTATTTGTTTCATTGTCATTTGATTGTGAATTCAATTTATTTAAAAACTACAAGCACTAGAATTATTTGTAACCAAATTCATTTAAAGCGTTTTTTTTTTCTATCGTGTTTTCCGTTTTTTTCTATTTTGTGTTTGGGGGCTACCAACTAGTTGTTGGAAACGTTAAGAGTCAAATAGTCTAAGGCATTGGGTCATTAGTCTGTGACGTTGTAGGTTTAGATGTTATTTTTGGTACAAATTTGGATGGAGTTGTAAAAACACGCTTATAGAAACGCTGCTGCTTTGAAAAAATGCTTTATCATCAATGTAGTTCAACGCCCAATCGTAAACGAAGGTAATATTACAAGACATTTTTTCAACTAAACTAACAATATTATCCATTTATTGGTATTTATTTGATGGTTTTGCAAAGGTCATTCTGTAGTAAATAAACATTTAATGTACAGAAATAAGGGCTAGTTGTGGAACAGTTGCGGAACTCAAACTCGTGCACACTTGAGTACGACTCTGGAAACTTAACCGGAATGCAAAAGGTGGCACCCTTATTTACTAAATAACTACTTACTGGAAAATGTTTTCCATCAAGCATTTAAGCAATGAAAACCAAATAACAAACAAATATGCTTATTTACCAATGCGCTACCAATGCATTTTATACGTTCAACAGTCAATAATATACTTAATTAAACGTAAAGCAAAAATTTTAAAAACAACTGTTTTTATTTACTAAATAGTGTAATAATTGTTTTTACCTATGCAGTTGTTCACTATAAAAAATTGTTGAGTTTGAAAGCAAAAATATGCAGTACCTATGACAAGGATAAATTATAAAAAAGACTGACAGATAATTTAGGATTTAAAAGATGTTTTGGGGTTTAAACAATCCGACAGTATTACGGTAGTTAACAAGGGATCTATTTTTTTTACTACTTCAAATGTTTTGCGGAAAACATCTTTCAATAGTGAACGTTTTAACAAAACCGAACATAGGCCCACATTTAGTGCCGGTAGTGGAGATCGAACTCATTCCTACTCAGGTTCAAGTCGAGCGCTGTACCGATAAACTACCCTGGCACTTTTTTAATCGACTGTGTTACAATTGTCACTTCTACTGAATATCCCATGTCAAATTTAGTAACAATATTAAATGTTATTATTACAAAAGATTTAAAACATTGATACATAAAACAAAAATCCTTTTTATACTACCACCACCCCTTGGTCTTGTAAGATTGAATGACGTCATTTTCTTTAAACTTTTTCAGTACGTAAACCCATCATAGAACATAGTTATTCCTATTGACTTAGCATACCAATTAATTGCAATTGTCGACACATTATCTAATAGAAAAAAAGTAGATCCGGGGTCATTACACAAACTTTAGTCTGTTTGTCTTCATGCCCAACACAATTTAATTGGTCCATTTTCAAGTGTGGTGAACATTAATTCGGGTCGATGTGTTGATGTATTAGGGATTCAAAAGGGGGTGATAGTACATCATTCACCTATTTTGCTTCCAATTGTTTGATTTATTTCAAATAAATGTAAAATATTTCAATTTATCACGTGTTTGTGTGTTTTATTACTTTATTAAATTTTTTCAGTGATTATAAATTGTTTTTATTTTTTACTACTTCTATTCAAACCGAAAATAAAATAAATCTGTAGGTTTTTTCAAACGAATGCAATCGGGATATGTGTTAAATTTTAATGCACTGTGTCGAAGGAATGCAAATGGCTAAATTGTTGCATTTGTGCTCTAGTAAATAGTGTTTGATTTTGACACCGTTTGCTTTGGTAGCTGTATACATAATTCCATGTTTAGTGCAGCTTATTGTTTACGACTAAAATGTCAAACAATTTCAGCTAATTTTTTAAATATAAAACAATTATAGTAGTAATAATAGTAGTAATAGTAGTAGTAGTAGTAATAGTAGTAATAGTAGTAATAGTAGTAGTAGTAATAGTAGTAATAGTTGTAATAGTAGTAGTAGTAGTATTGTTATTATTATTATTAGTAGTAGTAGTAGTAGTAGTAGCAGTAGTAATGAAAACACCGCCTATTTGCAAAGCAGGTCTTTTGACTAAAAGTAATTTAAATTTAATTTGAATAGCCAAACACGAACTCAAGTTGTACAATTGTCGGTGTTACCTCTTATACTTGAGTGCATTTTCATTAATTGTTTTTCCCACCAATAATATATGTTTTTATTCGTGCTCATGTTTATACCCCCACCGCAAAAGTTATGCTTTTTTTAAATACCAACAGAAAATCGTTTCAACAGCTCCAAGTCAACTTGCCTAACATCGGATTTAAAGTGATTACGTATGTTTTGTCTGCGGGTGGAAGCTTATTATTGCCTTTTGCGAATTAAAATGACAAACTCCAAACGGATTGACTTGGGTATGCGGTTATTGTTAGTCAACAAACTTTAAGATAATTTCCTGATTTATTCCAAAACAGCAGAAATAGTTACAGTCATAGACTCCAGTTGTACAACCGGCACTAAATGCTAAGTTTTGCTTTGTCTGCTAAATTTCTATTTGCTATAAAATGTTTTTTATTAAATATTCAAGCAACAAAAATCAAAATTAAAAAAATACATAAATAATAAACTTTTTAAACTACAATTACGTGTAATATTTAATCATTGTAGTATATTTCATGTTACAATCTTGAGTAAATTTGAAGCCAACAAGATATACAATTAAAAAACTCAGTGTTTACATCCTTTATTTTTATAACAAACGGCGTGCATGGAATCAAATCCATGTACTGTTTTTTATTTAGATAATAATAATAATAATATTATTATTAGTGCTAAAAATAATAATTTAAAATGTTCAATTTTTGTTTTTGCTAATTTTATTTTCATTACTATTATATTAACATACATGAACAAATGTTCATAATAATTCTTGTTACTCATTTATTACATTATTTAACACCTTCGTGAAAGTATATTTAGTATATTCAAAAACACATAAAAATTGCTTATTTAATAAATTACGTTTTTTTAAATACTGTTATTTGCATCATGTAAAATAATGAAAAAATTATAAATATAAACAAAATTGTACATATGTTTTACATATGTTGTACTTATACACTAAAAAAAAGTTTTGAAAAACTACTTTTACCAGTAGTAGCAAGTTGTTTTTTTGCGGTAAACGGAATATTCACAATATTTAACTGTTTTATGACTTTTATTTAATATTGTACATTTTGATTCAAGTTTAAAGTGAAATTTGGCTATAACATTAATTCTATAGACGCAACAAAACGTTAAAATAAAAGCGGACTAAGAATTTTATTTGACTTTGGATAATTGAAGCTTATTGTCTGAATAATATAAAAGAAACAATATAGAAAATGTAGATATTTTAGCAAAATCAGATGAGAGTTTGTATTTGATGCCGGTGACCTAACCAAACTCCTGTTTATCGGGCTATAAGTCTAGGCATTTATCTACTTCGTCATTAAAATAACAGAAACTTAGTTTTATTAGTACAAAGTTAAAATTTACATTTATGCTGCATTTAGAACAACAAAAAATAAAATTTGTCAAATAAAGGAATCATGACTTGCTCCACAACTTTAGTCTAGTGTGTGTGTTTATGGGTAAATATTTAATAACAAGTGAACGTTTAACAAATACGCGGAAGTTGCATGATGGTTGAATCCAATACTCGTTAATAAGCTATACTTAGTCTTTAGCTATATACCCACATAAATTGTAATAACAGAAAGAAAACAAACTAATACCAGTTTTTATTTAGTCATGTTAAAATATTATCAACTTAATATAATTATACAAACTACATTATTTAAAATGACAAGTGAATACAACTCACAAATCACAAAAATGTGATTAAAAGGAAAAATCGATAATTATAATAATCAATAATGTTTAATCAAATGGCCATAACTAGACAATGTCAAAACCGGATAATTAGGTTGTTCTTAATAAATTTTTACAAATCGAACTTGCTACAAACGTTTCCAATGTACACGATTTTGTGATGTGTTTATTGACCACATTTAAATACTTTCTCAGTAATACAAAACTATTGAATTAACACAGCCTTAGTTCAATAAACCTTATTTCGAACAAAACGTTTGACAACGTTTTCAATGTGCCCAATCTCTGGCAGTTTTTTTACATCCAAATTCACGGTTGCAAGCTTATTTTCTCCATTTTTTCTGGCAGCTAAAAATAGAATTGTTAATTCTACGTTTCACCCATCTACTTGTCTCAGAACAAACTTGAAAATTTAGCTAGACTTTAAATGACTTGATAGTAACCATAAAATTAATGTTACATTCTTACTAATTAATAACAAATGTATTTCTATTAAATTATTATTAGTATAAAACAGTTGCTAAAGCTTTTACATTTTACTGAGTGATAGAAAAATTAATTTAAACTTTAGCTTGTTTAGCTAGATGGCTTGATGGCAAATAAAATTGAAATGTGAATGATTTAAATGTTTGTTTCTAAAAGTGGGTTAACATTTATACAAGAAGAATGATTGAACAACACAGTAGGAAATTTATTTTAATTATTTTTCTAAAAAATATATTTAATATTTTTGCAGGGCTCAATTTAGTAACAAAAAATTATAGCTTTTCTGTAATCCACCATTATTTATTATTAATTAATGTGTTTTATTTAAAAAGTAAAAATCGATTTTTTACTAAAATACTGGAACTATATTACTATTGTTAATAATGATGCAAATATTACTTTTAAAAGTGACATTTAACGCAATTAGAAGGTAATTAATTTAAAATCTA
Organism: Cardicola forsteri; assembly: GCA_025895645.1. Lineage (NCBI taxonomy): Eukaryota > Metazoa > Platyhelminthes > Trematoda > Strigeidida > Aporocotylidae > Cardicola > Cardicola forsteri. The sequence goes on from JAKXYG010001158.1 coordinate 106,226, forward strand.
CAATATACATTTTTAATAAGTGTAATACTGTCAGATTATCCTATTTTAAAGACGGATCAATACAAAAAGTCAGAAAATTTTTTTAATTGCAGAGTCATTTAAGTATCTAAAGAAACAAATAGGAAAATTAATGCACTGTAGTACTTTGAAGCATTAAGCACTTTTTGCTTATTTTAGACAGATCTAACTCTTACTAATACAAATCTTAGATAATACTTTAGCAATATTTATTAAGAAACATTATTTATTAAAATAATAATATTATAAATTAGCTTTCATTTTGGCAATAAACACAATACTACCATTTATTAAAAAAATTTTAATAATACCACTTAATTTGTTAAAAAAGTATTTTATTAAGAAAATTGCATAAATATATAAAAATGAACAAACTTTATAATTTTGACAATGTAGGTCATACCTGTCGTTGTGCATTATTTCTTTAAGTTGCTTGAAATAATCCTGTAAAATGCAATTTTTTACAACATAACTATATTTTCTCTATAAGTAATGCATTATTTTCCAAGTGAATTACTTATCGTTTGAAAATACTAAACAATTACTTAGTAATGCTTAAGTCCATACTATAGAAAGGCAAATGTACAAAAGTCAAATTTTGCCTATTACGGATTTTGTAGTTTAATGGGTTAAACAAATAGTTTGTTGTAAGTTGTAAATGTTGCATTTAACTGTACATAAATATTGAAATCACCGGAGTTTGGTAAACGTTTACTACACATCAAATTCTGTAATTTTAGAAGTAAATAAACACATTTCTGTTATCTAAACCTACGTTCATTGAAGTATTTACGTAAATATTAATTTTATCTACAGAACTAACGAGTATTGCAACTGGTCCTACGCAACTTTCATCTTTTGTCCAGATACTCAATTGGCACGCCCTTTTTAAAACATGTTTGTTCATCTAAGCAATAAATTAATTGAATTGACATTGTTTTTGGTTTCAAAAATATTTAAGCTGAAAGTAACATTTACAACAATTAAAATTTTACAATAAACAAAATATTAATTTTTTGCCTATTACAAGTTTTTATTCGTAATGTTTTGAATGTAAATTGTTTTAATTTGTGTCAAAAGAACACCGATTATCAGATCAAAATTAAACACAATCTTTCTAATGCATCTTTGGACTATCTATCTATTTATTGGATAATTTTTTTAATATAGTACTGACGGAAATAGCACTTCTATTCTACTCTGCAACGTCTAATTTTAGTTTTATTTCTTCGCATACAATTTCCAAATATTTTGTTTAAAAAAACATTTCTAAATCACGTTTTACAAACGTATAAGAACGAGAAACATATTTTTTAAAAACAAAATGTTTTAAACTGTTTATTAATTATTACTAACCACAAACAATTTGTTATATAGTTTTTAAATGTTTTTATATACATTTAAACACACCAAACTAACAATTTATATTCCTTTTTCTTTAATTTTTAAAACACTTTATAGATTTACTGTGCATAAATTGAATGACAAGATATTGAATAATTGCACAGCTGTGTTTTGTACAGATAACAAAATTTCACATTTTAAAAAACAATATTTTATTGGAAAAATTAATTAATAAATAACTTCTTTTTTAAATATAATTATGTTAACTAATTGAAGGTATACAAAATTTGGAAGTTAGAAAAAATTGCCATTTATAAAATAACGCAAAAATTCAAATTTTAATAAAATTGCGCCTGGGTGTCAGAAATGGCCAGAGCGCTAAACTCAGAACTGAATATGAATCTGAACACCAGTTCTAACGCGGGTCCTCGTTTAGTTTGCTAAATATCCATTTACTAAAAATATTTCTTATAAAAATATCCAAGCAGTAAAAACTAAATAAATTAAAATAAATAAATATAATTTTCAATTTTGTGCTGCCATATTAAAAATGTGTTTATCCGCATTTAATTTATTCTGTCAACATTTTTATACTATTTGAAATGTAGAATTGTAAAATTTATTTATTTATTAAAACTGAAATATTTGGTTAACCTTTTTAACTTTAATTAGTTTTTTTATCTACGTTATATGTTCATTATCAATTCATCAACCAAAATTGCAATTATGATAATATGTTTAAACATTTTTGTAGTACCCAATAATTACGTGTTCAAATGCTTACAATAATTTCGTTGTTATTATTTTAGGTTTTGTTAGTAAAGGGTTTTGTTTTTTTAATTAAAAATTTATATTAATTCTACTCGTCTACCATAACAAATTGTTTACAAAACGTGCATTGTCATTTACAAATTTAAATTTAAATTATTTAAGACAAATAAAAAATTAAGTAAAAGCATAAGTTTAAATTAATCAATAAACAACATTTTTGACATTAACTCAAGCACAACATAATAGTTAGTTGACATAAGAATTACAAATATAACTGTTGAACTGAAACAACCAGCATTTATATTGCACACAGTATGAGCTTAATAAATCATGTTTATTTGCAACCAGTAAATAAAATAAAAATAAATGATAAAGTGGGAGTAGACTAATAATTAGGACACATCTGAACTAACCATTACTAGTTACTAATTTTTGAGTTTATAAGTATGTATATTGTCACAAATATCAACATGACTACTCAATAAATAGGTTGATGAGCTTGATATGCAACTAATCGAACAAAAAACAGCATATAGTGAGTCTACCGACCGTTAAACTGGTCTAATATTTTGATATTGATAATGATTATAGTTATAAAAACTACATGCAGTTTGACTAGATAAAGTGACCAACTTCACAATATGGCGACTTGCATGTTTGGTTAAATTCAATATGGCTGACTGACTAATTGGAATTATACTAATTGCAAAATACTCTATGTTTTTAATTTCAATTTGCTAAATTGATTATTTTTGTTAATTTCAAATTTGTTATTTTATTTTTTTTAATAAAAATGGCATTTATTTATTTTTTTAAACTTATATTATTTTTGTAAAAAAATATACCGTAACATTTTTGCTTTTTTTAATATTATTTGTAATACAAATTTACATAATTAAAAATATATTTTACTTTATGTGTGTTTGTATGCCAAACTGACACAATGGTTAAGTTGCTATACTTTTGCCCCCGTAGATGACAAGTTAAATTTTGTTATTGATAAAAACGAAAATTGTCGTTTGATCACGCTACATATCCAAGTGCTGAAATTTGATTCCACCTCATTTTCCATTACAACATTTAGTTAAACACATTTTTTTTACTTTTTAGTAATCTTTTGATTAGTATAATGTTTTTCAGTATGGATTAATTCATTTACTCGTATGAAATGTATTTTTACTCACTTTATCGTATTCTTTAAAATGCAATCAAGAAATCATTATTTGTATTCATTTATAAAATATTATTTTTTATTATGAACTTTATTTGAGTTGCATATTAAAACTCTGGTTATCTAGGGATAATTTTGGGTTCAAGTTGGACCTATATTTTCTGACTACATCTAGATATTCTAATAATATAACAATCTTCTTGCAATAATAAACATAGTTAATTACAATAATAGCAATATGTTTATATTGTTAAATACATTACACGTTGTATAAATGTTTATCAAAATTTTAAAACAATCAATAGTGCTTGGATTGTCTAGCGGTACAGTGAGAGCCCACATTTGGTTTAGCCTTAATATCCACCCCTAAAGCAATGTTTTTCTTAAAACATTTAGAGTAGCAAAAAATAAAAATAAAATAATTAACAGTAATAATTAGTATAAATGGTGAAATGTAAAGTTGGCAGTCTGTTAAAATTTTTAAATTGTTAAAGAAACAACAAGACATCGCCATTTTGACAAATCAACGGTGTCTCTGGACAAAAACTACATTTAAATGGAACAATCTTGTTGCCTTGTGTTTTTAGTGCCAAAGGAGTAGTAATGAAATAACGATAATAATGAGAAGAATAATCATTATTATTATTACTAGTATTATTAATAATAATAATAATTTTTTAAACTTAAGATTTCATTTAAACACACAATATATATAGCATATAATAGGAAGAAAAATAAAAGTTATTATTTAAAATAGTTTCCTAATTAATCAAAAACTAAACCAGTTCTAGTTTATTTTAATTAATAACAAAATTATTTTCAGTACTAGCACCAATGTATTGCATTCAAATACTCTAAAAATGTAAAGTAATTATTTTGAAAACCCGCATTTGGTTATATTTTGCTAATAATGTTTATGTTTTAATCCTTTTTTAATTGTAAAATATTTATATTAATATTTAAGAATATGTAATAGATTCACATGTTTACATAAAAACAATGTGGTCAGGTGAAAAGATGTCTTTTTAGAATTAAATGCAAAAAAAATGATTGAAAAGTATTGCATGTAAATAGGTCACATTATTTTTCCTAAATTCACATACAAAAAATTAACAATTTTAATTTTTTTTTATGTTTGTATCACTTTATTATTGTTCTTATTAATGTTTGTTTTAAAATTTTTATAAGTATATTTGATTTTTTATATTTCTCGAAAACAACTTTGCTAAAGACGGTCCCAAACTAATGTTGATAAATGACAATAATGGTAGTCTAGCGGTACAGCGCTCAATTCGAACCTGAATTTGACCTCCACTACTGGCACCGGTTTACATTCGGCTTGAATGACGTTTCCTGTAAAAAATGTTTCAATTTAAAAATGAAATGCCAACAATTTTATTTTTGTCTTCTTTCTTCTTTTTTCTTTACAGCTTTTTCCTTTTTTATAAGGGGTCACTGTTTCTGGTCAGCATTCTCCATTCGGTTCTGTCCGTAACATCAATTTTTGTTAGTTCCTTTTCCTTCATATCGGCTTCCACACGATCCAACCATCTTCTCTTTGGTCTGCCACAATTTCTTTTACCTTCCACTTCCAACGCCATTATTTTCCTTGCAACGTAGTTTTCTTCTCTACGTAGAATATGGCCGTACCACCTTAACCTTTTTTCTTAAATTTTTTATAGACTTCGATGATTTTCAGTTTTCTTCTAACAACTTCATTTTCTATTCTGTCTAATTTGGACACTCCCAACAATCATCAAAGCATTTTCATTTCTACTGAATTTAGTTATTTTAGTATTATTATTAATAATAATATTATTAATATTATTATAATTATTATTATTTAAAAATAATTTAATTTGTACCTGGGCAGTAAAAGTAGCTAAAATGCTAAACTTGTAATAAATAAAAGGAGTCGCTGGTTCTGGTCAGCATTCTCCATTTAGTTCTGCTTGTAGCGTCAATTTTTGTTAGTCCCTTTTCCTTTATATTGGCTTCCACACAATCCAACCATCTTCCCATTGGTCGACCACGGTTTCTTTTACCTTCCACTTCCAATGCCATTATTTGTCTTATAGTTTTTTCTCTACGCAGAATATGGTCGTACCACTTTAACCTTTTTTCTTGAATTTTTTATGAGTCTTTCAGTTTTCTTCTAATATTTTCGTGTTCTATTTTGTCTAATTTAGATACTTCCAACAACCTTTAAAGCATCTTCATTTCTTCTGAGTTCAGTTTTCTTTTTTGGGCGATCTTACCTTTGTAAATAAATAAAATTTTATTTCCAAAAAGATAATAGAAACAATTTTTATAAATAAATATAAAAATGCTATTTGAAATTGTGTAAACATTTATTTTATTTTATTTTAATGTTATGAATTGAATGTTTTAAAAGAAACACTAGACCACCCAACATAAAAAACGTTTATATGTTACCTAATGTATTACAACATTTTTAGCATTTTTGAAAATTAATTTTTCCCAAATAATAATATTGAAAAACGTAAAATGTGTTAAATAAGTTCATTTTGTATCTTCTCTTTAGTTACAAGCGAACATTTAGTGTATATAAACAAAAAAACGTTTTTCTAATAATTACAATAATGTACATATAAAAAACCCAGTGCTTTAAATTAATTTTTTTTAAAGTGTTGATGGTTTACAATTAGTACATATTAATTTTATTAACAAAAAACATTTTATTTTAATTAATCAAGTCTATTTCAAATTATTATCATTATTATTTTTATTATTATTATCATTATTATTATTATTATTATTATTATTGTTATTATTATTATCATTATTATTATTGGTAGTAGTAGTAGTAGTAGTAATTTTAGTTTAAATATTTATTGTTTAAAATGGTTTAGTATTTAAAATTCTTAAATTTAATTCTGGCTGGTATCTAAAGTAGGATATATTCAACTTGACTAAATTCAATCCCGTTTAATTTAAAGCCATATCTTTTTCAAGGAACTACAAATATATATATTTATAATTTTGAAAATAGGAATTATACTTTACCACCGATACTAAATACAAACATTGGTTAGATTTTTTAATTGTTCTGCTGCTAAAAAAGCAATACTGTACAGCACGTTAATAAAATTAGCAATTGATTTTTGTCAATGTTTTAAAGCATCGCATTATTGTTTCAATTACAAACAAAAAAATCGTACATTTTTTAACCTTTACTAAAAATACATTCCAAAGCAGTACAGTTGCTTAATTATTACGCACACACCCAATAAATAAAATTTTTAATCTCACTACTGCCATGTTAGGTTGTGCTAAATGCTGCTGAAAATGTTTGAAGTAAAGATATACAAACAATAAAATCAAAAATTTCTGTTTACATATAACTTTTTAAATTTTAGTATGAATATAAATAGATTAAGATTATTATTATTATTTTTATTATTATTATTATTATTATTGTTATCATTATTATTAAAATTATTATTTTATGATTAATAGTAATTAATTAATTAAAAATAAGAAGAAAACTTCACATTTAGTTGTTTACCTTGTTACTCAATGTACTCAAATTTTATAACACAGTTTAACATCTATACACTAGCTACACCATTCAAAAATGTAATCAATAGAAAACCCGTTTAGTGTTTAATTTGTTGTTTTTTTAAAACAATAAATGCTTTTTATTCTAAAAGTTTTTCAGTGTACAACATCAATTCGTTTTATTTCAAGGCCTTGCACGGAAGAACAATGGATAAATACCAAATGTTTTCAAATTTATACAGTTTCAGGTATTTTCCTTTAACACATTAATGTATTTTAACAATTTTTGTTGTTTTTACTAATAACAATTAAAATCGTTAAGTCCATTATTTGACTCTCTCTTCCATCCTTTTTCTTAGCACAAGCTTGGAACCAAATGAATCTAAATCGTGAATCTTATCACAAAAACATATTTTCGTTTTTTGTTGTCAACTTTTATTAAAAGTTAAATATTTTTTATGAACAAATTTAAAACAATATTTTTTATTTTTTTTGTATCTAAGTTTATACAATTTAAATTATACTAACGTTACTTCGTTTTTAAACAATTTAAGTGTTTTTCTGTTGAAGTATTTAGGTTGATATTTAAAAATCCAATTAATAATAAATAATACTGATAATAATCTTATTTTAAGACATTTGGTTTCCTTTATAATACCAAATGAGATAAATTCATTTCTTATATTTTCATCAGTCACAAGCATATAAAATTTAAGTATATATACACAAAAAGGGGAGTACAGTTGACATTTAATTATTCTTGTATATATATACTAAAATTTGTTTGAAATGGGATTACACTAAGTAATTTTCAGAATGTTTTTAAAATGTCTGAAGTAAAATCAACCACTATATTGTAAATCGTGTTTGTTTACTTTCCAGTTTTATTTTCATGTAGAACTGTGAAAATGATAATTAATGCTTATAAACAAAGTTTTGTCTTTAAGCGAATGGAAGAATATGACTATATTGGTTTGTGTATATAAAAACCTGTTATCGCCTTTCCATGTCTGGCTTTAACATTAATTCCAATTTTCCGTCTTTTTCAATAATGTTTCCCAGTTATATGAAACAATTGACGGATTCAATATTTTTTCTTTTTAGTTCTATTTATCTATTGTATGTTTGCTACTTTGAATGTTTTACTAGAAGCATCTTTCAGCAGTGGGCATTTTAGCGAAGCCGAACGTGGGCCCGCATTTTAGTGCCGGTGGTGGGATTCGAACCCATGCCTACCGAGGTTTACTAACTCTAATGAATATATAATAATTATTATTGTTATTATTATTATTATTATTATTATTATTATTACTTGATTTTGTACACAACAGTTTTGTTTATGAAGAATTTATATGTGGTTTAATTTAAGAACTTATGTTGCATTTTGAATCATTTCTGGTGTTTAACTGAATAGACCAATATCCTCTGTAAAATCCAAATTTCTTAATCTGCTACAATCACACTTAATTCAAATTATTAATAAACTAAATTATTATAAAATTAATTAGCAAGAGAAACGAAAACGATGACAAAATACGCTTTTGTGACAATTCCCAACTTAATGACTATTTTTTATTCAAACATGACTAGAATTTTGGAATGACAAATGCATGTATTATTCACGCATTCTAACGGTATCCCATACAACTTAATAATTCTTTACGCCGATTTTTAATAAACTCTGTCAAAAACATTTGTAAAATTACTAAGATTGACTGCAAATATTTTTTTTAATTATCGGTATTGTTCAATAATATTACGGAGAGTGAGAACATATATAAAGCAACCTCTTCTTTTTCTAAAAACCAGTTGATGTTTTTGAAAATATTTGTCTATCTCATTACCTAAACGATTTAAAATTACTTTGCAAAACACTTTACCAAAAACAGCACCAGCTGTTATAATTGTTCAAACTTCTTTTTATAAGAAGAATAACAATTACTTTTTATCTCCAATCATTTTAAACTTGTTTATTATACAATATGAGATTAAATAGATAAACAAGCTTATATGTTTTTATATCATTTCTATGTTTTAGCATTTCTGCAGTTACTTTGTTAATCCTTCTAATTGATTATTCTTTAACGTTTGAACAAATTACCTTAATTACAAAAATGTCATTAATATATATTTCTGACTTTTTAATTATATTTATGCCATTATCTTTACAAAAATCTATAAGGGTATTTGGCGTGCGCTAATTAAATACTTCTTTACAATTTTCTACTCATCTGGATATTTGCTTATTATCTGTTAGAAGTAGGCAACCATCTTTTTTTTAATTGAAATATTCGCGTTCCTTTTAGTTCTTAACAATTCTTTCACAATTTTATACAGAGAGTTAGGATAATTTAATGTTTCTGCCGTATATACTTCTTTACATTATTTTCATCTTTGTGGCAGTTTTTCTCAACCTGTATACCTGCATCTAAGGTTCTAAATATTTTCTAAATAACAGGATTGTTATATTAATTTTTTTAATTAAGTTTTTTTTCTAAAATTTATAGGATTTCACGAAACTGTTTTTATTATTTCAGCACATTCGCTGCACAGTCTGTAATTGCTTGCTTTTAAAAAAAGAATTTCTATTGTTTATCAGACTGTTTTACCTATTACATATTTTACCTAATCAAGGCTTTCTGGTTCATTATTTTTGAAGCATTCAAATTGCTAAGTCACTTTACATTTCTATAAAGAAATGTAATCAATACATGTTTCTAATTTTGCACTACCTTCATATCTTTATCATTATTAAAATCTATAAGGGTATTCGGCTTAAGCTGATTAAGTAATTCTTTAAAATGCTCTACTCATCTGAATAATTGCTTATTATCTGTTAGAAGTAGACAACCATTTTTCTCTTAAACTAGAATGTTAGTATTTTATTTATCTTCTAATAATTACTTCAAAATTTTATGCTACCGTATCTGCTTTCTTGCATTTGCTTTCTAATCAAATATTGTTTTGTGGCAGCTTTTTTTAACCTGTTTATCTATAGTTCTATATTTGTTATCAAATATTTTCCAAATAACAAAATTGACAAATTTATTTTTTTTCTGTTATTAATTAGTTTTTACAATACTGTTGAAGTGTATTGTTTGTTAGTAAAACCACCTGGTTTACTCAGCACATTGGCTGCACAGTTTGCAATGTTTTTAAAACAATTTTTATTGTTTAACAAACTTTTCTACGTGTTGTAGATTTTTTAAATTTTACTTTTTAGCAAATTGTAGAATTGGTTTAATAAAAATATACTGCTTAAGTATCACGTAAAAATAGAAGGAGTCATTTTATTGTTCCTATTTTTTTTAGTTTAAACAAAAATTTTTCACAGCGAGATTATAATTAAAACCAACATTTTACCACAATATGCACCTATATCTTGAATAGGAAAAATTCACTTTGCGCTAATGCCAATGTAGCTAATTATATTTATTATGTTTCTGTCTGCAGAACAATATTAATAATATATTATTTATAATTTTGTCAGTCAATATATTTTTTAACGTTTAATGCCATAGTTTATATTGTTTTGTTTTTTGCTTTAAATTTGTTTAATAATAAAACTGCGAAAAATAAAATGAAACTAAAATGTTTTGTTATTATTAACATTTTTGTTAAATTTAATGTAAAAAATTATTTTGAATTTGCTCATATCTAAGATTAAAAAATTCAAAATTATAGTAAAAATATTTAAACATTTATAAAAATGGTAATAATCATAATAATAGATTTGTTGTATTATCAAATTTCTTATAGTTTAAATATACTGTAATTATAGTATTTGAGTAGTTAATAATAATAATAATAATAATAATAATAATAATAATAATAATAATAATAATAATAATAAAACAATGATAAAGCTACAGTAAAATTAAAAGTTAATTGGATATGTTTATATATGGTATAACACAGGGAAAGTATTGCAGGTTGTATTAAAAATTGACAAGGTTAAAACCGAAAACAATAGAGAACAAGTTACAACTATTTAGTTACACATGTGAGTTTATTTAAAAACTTATTCAAGATGATTACAATAGATAACTTTTATAACTGCCGTAAATATTAATGGGCATAAAAGGATATTATTACTATTATTATTATTATTATTATTATTATTATTATTATTATTATTATTATTATTATTATTATTATTATTATTATTATTATCACTATTATTACCATTATTAGTCTTGTTGCTATTCATCACTAATTCAACTACTTTGTAGAATAAAAACAAATGTTAATTTTTTCAATACGGTTAACTATTTGAATTTTTAGTTTTTTATTTGTTTCTAACGTTTGTAATTGTGATTGAAAATTGTTTTACGCTCCATTTAATTTATTTTTTACCATTTGCATTATGTCAAATTAAGTTTTTCTGTGTTTTTTTTTAATGTAATTTAATAAAAATATTAAAAATACAACACTGTCAAAAAATACTTACAAAAATGTGAATAATTAACTAAAAAGTTTCTAGCAATCATATAACTTAAGATATAATTTTGGTTTAATTGTACATTATATAATATTAAATAATAAATAAAATAAAATTTTAATTTTAACAATATATGTTATTAGTAATAATAATGTTTACATAAAATGTTAACTGGCTCATAATCTAAGATTAAGTAAAATTATCAACATAAAAGATAACGTCAAATATTAAAGAAAATGCAAAACGTATCTAGTTTTTTGAGTTGCTTAATTGTTTCTTATATAATTTACTACAAAATATTGAATAGTAATAATGGTTTGTGTTTGTAACCACTTGGATTATGTGTTTTGGCATGCTTTTAGTTAAAAAGTTATATGTAACAACAAAAGTACTTGAATATACTGATACATATATTATTTTATTATACAAAAAGCAAAATAAATATTATTAATATTAGAACTATTAAATAGTGATTTTTAAAAACTTTTTTTTTTGTTTTAGCCAGTATTATAATTAAATTAAGTTTCTAATGCAAACAAGATAAATTGAAATACAATTAAAATTAATTTTCTAAAGTTATAACACATAATTATTATAAGCAATTGTGACTTGGGCACAATTAAATTGCATTTTAGCTTGAAAGATATTGTTATAATTGGTTATAGAAATATTACTGCTAAAATTATTTAATATTATTTTTTATGTTATGAATATTTTATACTTTTTATAAAAGCAAAATAATATTTGTCGCAGAAATTTTGTTTCAATTGTAAAATCTTAAATTTGTATAAAGGTTTTTATACACAATACCTTATTTTAGTATGCAAAATAGTAATCTTTTCAAGCTCGTGCTTTATTAAGTACAATTAAAATTAACTACTATTAAAAAACTGTTTAATTTTACTATTAAAAAAATATATTTGTAATGCTTCTTTTTGTAATAAAAAATTAACAAAACGTTCCGTGATTAGAAAGTTAAAACATATTATTTTATCTGCTTCTTACTAGTAAATAACTAAATTCTTGTTAATTATACTATTACTACAAAAACTAATGTATTTAATTGTTTTGTTGCACAAAAATGTTTATAAACAAACAAAAATAGAAATTGTTTTATTTGTTACAAATAACTTGTAATTTTAAAAAGCAATAATATTTTGGTAATGTGTTAATAAGATATATTTAACTTACGTTTTAATTTTTTATAAGAATATCAATTTGTAATTAATTTTAAACAGAACCTAATAATGTTCGATAAAAATCATTATTTTTTAAATACTTTTTGTTAAAAATTTAGTTTTGAACTAACATAACTACATTTTTAATATTGACATATTAAAACAAATAGTTTTTTAGCTTATTTATTTATAAAATAAATTAATTATAAAAAATAATTAATTAATTTTTTTGCATAATTTTTTTTATTTCAGTTTCAATCTAGATATTAATAACTAAACAATTATTCACATGTTTATCGGTATTTTTATCAGTTGTATAATATGAACATGTTAGTACATAGACTTATAAAAAAGTAAATAATTAGTATTTATAATTTTTATGTTATACAAAATGTTTTTGAATGCCTAAAGTAGATGAAACGTTAAATTTGTAAATTGATAAGCTTGGAATAGGTTCTTACAACAGGCATTAAGTGCGAACCATTTTGTGGTTTGACTAAAATGTTTACATGCTGAAAAATGTTGTACGTAAAACAACGGACTCAGTAAATAAATTAATCATTAACTTTTCAAATTATTGATCAAAAATTTAGATATTAAATACATTATTACCATTTATTATTTAAAAATTTTCTCGCTCTCAAAAGCAACAAAATTATTCTACGTGGTTTGTTTATTAAATTTTTGCATTTGAAAAGTTTACATATTAAAGATTGATCTTTTATCCAGATTTTACTCAACCCGGTCATGAGAATGATCCTTGTACTTCTTTGTCCTAATTTTATAGAATAGTGAGCTCTTGTTGGCTCCTAACAATATATTTCAGAAAACCAGTCTTCTAGCCCTGCGCTCTAATCCTTCCTCTTTCTTAATCGGATTTGAGAACAGCTAAGGTGGAGTTTGATTAATTAATTAACACATTAACTGGAACCTTATTTATTATACGTTTTTCCAAAATAATGTACTGCACAATTTGTTTTATAATAGTTTTACGATAAAACCAGCACAAAAACTTTATCAACTAAATTGATTGCTTGACGTAATTACAAACAAAACTTTGTTTCAACTTAAACACAGTTTACAGATACACATATTTAATTATAAATTTGTTTTGAATTAATTCTGTGTTCCAGATATCAGCATTTTTAATTGGATATTTTTGTATAATAACAACCAAACGAAAAATCGATGCAAAGTGCAATTATGCTAAATAATGTGCCCTTTTTTAATTATAAATTAAATGGTACAAAATATTTGTTACATTCAAACAATCCTGGTATCAGCATTATCACATTTTAACTGTTTGGAAATGTTTTTAATACGTATGCGGAAACATTGTATCAAAATAGAATAAATCAATTAATTAAATGAAATAGGTATTAGCTAATGTTAACTTCCTATCTAACTTGCTTTAAGTGCAAAATAATTTAATTTTACTAATCTTAAGCTTTATAAACACACTAATCAATGAAGGCTTTATATTTAACTGTTTTTTAAATTCACAAAATCAAACAGTGTATTTCAACAACTCACTTGATTTAACCATTGGTATAAATAGAATTGTAAAATTATAATTATTAGTTAATGTATTAAGGAACTAAAATATATTTATGTAAACAATAAAATTATTAATCTATTTTTCTATAGAATTATGCTTTTCTTATTATTTTTATGTTTTTTTAAATAATGATTTTGTCATTTTTTTAAAGTACATAACTACTATTGATTGTTTTGTAGGCATTAGTTATTTAAACATTAGTTAAAAATTCCTTTATCAATATTTAAAGAGTTGTCGTGTATTAGTTAAATATAAACAAAAACAATCACCTAGCTCACATGGACGTTGACAAAGTGAAGGAATTGTCTATAACAAAAGAAAATATATTTGCATCAAATGTAGGGAATAAATGCTTGCTGAGAACGTGCGTATTCCGTATTGAGCATGATTTTTAACCAATTCGTAAAAGTTTGAAATTGTACAAACCTATTGTATAACTCAAAAACATTCCAAGTGTTTTTTTACAATATTTAACATTATGTTTTGTGTTAATAGTTTTACTAAAACTCTGATTATAAACAATTTAACATTTAATGATTTTTTAATACAAATGTAGAAAAAATCAACATTGCGTTTTATTCACAATTTAATATTGTATGTATATCGGAAAAAACAACTGGGTTTTTATTTTCCAAGTGATCTAGTAATAGAGCGCTAAACTTAAACTTCAGTAAATATTGGTACGAGTGCCACTGTCAGTGTTAAATGAGGGCCTTTGTGTGGCTTTTGTTAAATGCCCACCTAATGAAAAATGTTTCCTGTAAAATATTCAAGAAGTAACAAGTAATTAAACCAAATAATCATATTTTTTGTTATAATTATTCCAACAGTTGTAAGTTTTTCAAAACATTTATTAGCGTTATTTATATATGTCTAATTTTTCATTATTGTTTAATGTTATGGTTTCTTTATATTTTCCGAATGTAGCCAATATACTTTATTTTAGTTTGTATTTTATTATTATTTTAGTATTTTTATTTGACTGTCCATTATTATAAAATTAACCAACATTTAATACTATGAAAAGAATTTTTTAACTTAACATTTTTATTTATTTGTGTGATTATTGTGTAACAGTATACAAATTGTTTAAAAACATTTAAAAACTGTAAACATTAAGAGATGTATATTTACAGTTCCATTAGAAAACCGCAGTTCACTGTATTGATGTTTGTATAAATTTTTAAATTGTTTTTAAAAAGCATTTTAACTATCTGCCAACAATTTTAATAGAAAAAGAAAAATTATATAGAGAAATTTTTTATACCAATTCATATATCATGTATATAATAAAATTATTAAAAATATATAAATTGTTTACATAGCAACTATACACACGAATAGTTATCTATTTTTATAATTTTTCAGATAAAATTACATTACTGAAAATAATAATAAGTAGTATGTGTAGAACATTTAATTTTTACATCCAAATGACAATCTAGCTAGTTGAGTGTCAGTTAGCATAAAACTGATAGGATAAATCATAGCGCTAATGTAAGCCAACCATTTAAACTGGACCAACGTTTTTACTGATAAAAAATAAAAGTACTTTGAATTGCTAAGCAATAAATGACTCAATGTAGCCGTAATAAATGGCGACCACATGGCAATTGTAATGGCACACAAAACCATATTCAACTTGATAGCCTTGTGTTCGGAAAAGCGCTTGCCGGTTGCCCAATTGTTTGGTGCTTTTGGTTCCAAGAATTTGGCTTTTGAATAATTTACGTCTACATCGAAATGAGTATCCTCGTGGCTCGACAAACTGTTGTACAACGTCAAGACAGGACGATAATCTAGTTTGGGTGATTCAAAAGGAATGACAATTTGGCCGTGTTGTGGACAATAATGATTGATTAATTTAAAATGTGTTTCCGAGTTGGTTGGTGTTTGATTGGTGTCGGTACAATCGATGCAATTCGGATCGATAGTGTTTAAATTGTTTTCGTACACTAAACAACCTGCTCCATTATCTATATTCAATATTGGATTTGAAGTCAACAACATATTTGCTTTAGTATGGGGTTTCAATTGGACTAAGTCGGATTTGGACAAAAACTGGATCTTGTGATCGTGACTCAAAATAGGTGATTCCTTGGAAGTGGATATATATTTTGAATTGGTATCGACCAGCACAGTTGGTTTAAGCGAAGTCTGATAGAATGAATTTGATTGAACCCATAGTGGAGGGGTTGAATTGTCTTGATCTAGTAGTTCTGGATCGCTGACGTTGTAATTAACCTTAAGATATCGATTTTTTAAATTACATTTAAAAATTGTAAAAAACATATACTTAGTCATTTACTAAATAATATTTAATGCATATTAATTAACTATTTTTTCTAACTTTATTCTTAAATATTTAGTAAAATCTTTTTCCCCGCTAGGTAGACATTAAGTACAACCAAATAAGAGTTATTAGCACTTAATGCCAATAATTACAGGGATATGAGTTTAGCAGTTTGACTAAATGCCCCACTCCTGAACAAGTTGCACTTCAAATAACAAATATTACATATGACTTTCACCAATAAATTTAGTTACCATTTACACCATTCTCATTCATTTTCCTGATCTTGAAGTGCATTTTATTCTCTTGTCCTTTCAACAATAATGTATTTACAAAAATGGGATTGCTGGTTTTATACTTCAACCATTCATTGTTTAGCACAAGTTTAAGACAGCCTACTACTGTGTTTTAGGTTGACTATGTAGAACGTAAATGTTTGCCAAATTATACTTTATTGCAATATCAACAAACTGTCAACTACAAATTACAACTAAAAAACAACCTACTTTTATCACATTAGCATACGACATTTCCATCAAATCGCGCTCAAATTTTGGACATGATCGAAAGCACAAACACCGCGTCTTGTTCGATTTTATTTTATCCAATCGAATGGTCTGAGTATAATTGTTTGAGTAATTTTTTTGCACTTCACATGCACTCAAAAACAGTATGATTATGCTTGTCAAAAGGGGTAACATGTAGGCAACCAAAACGCGCAAAATTAAAAAATTGATGTCAGGCGAAGTGCACATCATGTGATCTTCAAAATGGGCAGGTGGAAATGGATCGCCCAGCAAAAATTGAACCATGGTCTGCATGAAACTGACGATCCAAGGAGCCAATAATTTGAGATGAATTGTCAATTTTTGTCTGTTTGATCGTGCAAACCAACGTGGCCGTATTAAACGCAAATGCGTATCGAGACTCGAACCCAACAAATGCAGTAGAATAAGATGACAAATCATTGTTTCCATAACAATTGAATGATTGCACAACGCGTCTATAAAACTCAGTTCGCCTAAAATTACAGCCATTTCAAAAATTAACTCAAAAATTTATAAGAGTATCAAATCTAAATTAATTTGTTATGCCCAATTGTTCTTTCATAAAAATAAATATTGAGAATTAAAAATAATGTCAAGTACTTAATAGTTTATTTATATATACTTAGAAATATTTATTTAAAAAGGCTGAGTCGGCCAAAATAGCATATTTTAAAAGGTACTTCTATATAAACGTGGATAATAAGTTGAAGTAACATAATTTTTATAATAATTAGCCTATTATTATTTTGTGCTTAATTTCATTAAAAATGAACAATGAGTAATCGTTAAAATTAATGTTAAATGCCCATTCAACTCTGACCTAATTGTGATGTCATAATAATTATCAAAATAAACATTTAATTATTTCAATCTATATAAATAAAAAAAACAAAAATAACTTTTATAAGATTTTAAATAAAAAAATTTTTTAAATCGAATAATTTATTATTTACGTTTAACCTTGAGATTCCGCTTATCCGCTTATGTTGCTTTCTGTTTGCGTTATTTGTGAAATGGACAGTAGTGATAAAAAATGTTTTCGTGTTATCAAAGAATTAAAAAATAAAGGATTTTTATAAAAAGAATAGGCAAATTTATACAGAGTTAACCTTTTAACAATTTGTAGGATTATTAATGGTCAAAACCGCGAAATTATGATAATGTTGGAAGAAAACTTGTAACAACTACAACGAATGATCAGAAAATCGTTAAAAAAAATTTTTCATTATAATAAACCTATTTCAGAAACCAAAAGAAATAGTTTAAACAATTTTACTTATTCCACAATCAGAAACAAAACAATAGAATCTGGTTTAGCACTTCAATCACCAAAGGTTAAGCCATTTATTACTAAAAAATTAAAGGATTATACATTAACCTTTTGTGAACTATGTAGTGAACAACACCTTCGTTATTGGCGTTCCGTATACTTCGTTGATGAAACAATGATTCGCGATAAACCATTTGGCTACAAAAACAAAGTGTTGTGTAGATCGAGTTTTCAAAAACATTTAATACCGGTTATTAGAAAAAAGCCCACCCTCGATAAATAATGTGTTGGTTTGGTATTAAGTATAATCAACCTGTCAAATGAAGAATTATACCTAGTACCTTAAATAATGACGAATTTGTTTCAGTTATAAAGGGTGTTTTTTATTATGAAACACAGCACATTTACACCGGGGTTACTACTGTTTTTCAGAATAATGCTCCATGTCATACGTCTAAAAAGGTAACGTCATATTTATCTAGGTTCACTATATTTGCTTTATATTTACATTTAGATAGTAGATGGGCTAAAATTGAAAAGGCTATTTTTTCATTTAATTACTACCTAACAGCCCGGACATTAATATTATTAAAAAGTTTTTAGTATGCTAAAGCGCAACATCAATAAACATAATGAAATTAATGATTTTTGTAAACAAATTCGGTTTGTTGTTCAATATGAGATGAAACAAGAATATATCAACACTCTCATCGACAGCATTCCAAAACGCCTGCATCAGGTTGTTCAAAAGGAAGGCGATCACATAGATTATTGAACTTTTTGAACTTTATAATGTCTTTAATTATTTGGTAACTAAAAAATTGCATGTGATCCGTTTTTTATTAATACTTAACATTATAAATTATGTTAATTATTTTACTCCATTTTCGATTTTGCACCACTTGATATTTTATACAATTTTTTATTACTTACAATACATATGTATATATAAGTATAATCCTTTATTATTATATTATATTTTATATTTTATAATTAAAGTAACGTTTCTCTTGTACGTTGTGTAGTTGCTACAAATGTTTTAGTTAAATAATCACTTTTCCGAAGTAATTCTTGGGAAGCTGTAAAAACAATTTAGTATTATATTTATACTACTTGTAAGTTATTTAAGTAATTATGTTTGTTTAAACAAACCATTTGCTTTAAAATGTAATTAATCATTTGTTATCCAACTGTAAAAGGTCCATAACATTTGTTTGTTTTTTTAATATAAACATTAAAAAAGAAAATGGCAATAAAACATAAATACTAATGGCTCCCAAAGTGTCCGACGTCTGTGTGCACACACACACACACACAACCACCCTATTTGTGCACTTGTGCCTGATAATAAAATTTGTCCATCATTTTTGTTGAAAAGGAATTAGTCGAAAAAACAATTAATGGTTGACTTTTTTAAAATTTTAAATCATGTAAATCATTTTAGTTTTTAAATGTTATTGAAAATTATATATTTCAGCGGAACATTTAAATAATTTTTAAAACGTAAAAATTCTATTTAATAAATTTTATTTTTATTGCTATTGAAATAAAAACAAAATATAAAATATTTGTAAAATTATTTTTTAGTTACCAAAATAATTTTAAAAAATTTGATTATGAATATACAGTAGGTAACAAATTTGAATCGGAGAAGTTTTTTTTTAATATTTTTATTTTTAAGATAAATTATTGTATATTTTTTAATAACGACATTTTTTACACACTATAAAAATTTAATTAATGCGCTACACTTTTTAAAAATTGTATGACGTCGATACATGTACCAATAATTCAATATCTAAACTTTATTATTTTTAGTTAAGTTATTTTTAATATTAAAATATGTACTTTATTTATAAAAATTATTAATAAAAAATGCATTTTAATTTTACTATATTTTTATGTTTGAAAATATTATTTTTTATATAAAATAAATGCTTTCATAAAGACATACAAATTTACATTATATTTTTAAAGAATTAATAAAAATTCTATTTTAAAAATAATTTAATATAAATTTGTTAAAACAAATATTTTTCTAAATAATTATAAACAGGTTTAGCACATTTTCAATTTTTATTTTACGTTGGATTTTGCTACATTTACCTCCTTTTTTACTCACTTTATACGTATATTTAGTAAAAGGTAATTGTCGTTATCTTGACTGTCTAATGCAAAAATTTAAAAATTTTATATGAATAGTATAAATGTCTATATAATGGTAATATATATGTATAACATAAACGTGCCTAATGTGTAGAAAATACTCTTAATGAATTAAATATTTTTCAAAAATCTACAAAAATCTCTAAGTAAAATGTATGATTGTTTTATTTATACAAAATTAAGCAAAACTTAAAAATGCATTTAAAGATAGTAAACAAAGAAAATGTAAAAAATTATAATACGGGTTTTTTGAAAAACGGATGAATTTGCTAAATTTGATTTGAAAAACTTTTGTTATACATGTTCTATTAAATTGTAAACAAAGATTGGGATAAATGGAATTTTACAAAAAGTAGAAAAGTTACCTTTTATGATTTTAGAGAAAGACAAACTAAAAAATATGTGCTAATTTTACGAATTTCGGTCTTGTCTACATAGTTGTTGCAATAAAATATCTGAAATTACATAAATACATTTTTATTAACCACCATTAAAACAGTAAAAATTTGTTTTTTAATTTTAGCAAATTATTTCA
Source organism: Cardicola forsteri (assembly GCA_025895645.1). NCBI lineage: Eukaryota > Metazoa > Platyhelminthes > Trematoda > Strigeidida > Aporocotylidae > Cardicola > Cardicola forsteri. Next base: position 127,041 of record JAKXYG010001158.1, read on the forward strand.
GTTTTTATTTTAACAAGATGCTTCAAAGCAGTGAAAATATGTTCAAAATCATGCTGCAAAATACACTTTAGAATTAATAATGTATTATTTTTGGTATAACGTACCATTTACTATTGGTTTGATTTATTTAAACTGCAAAAATTGACTTTTGTACATTTGATTCTCTACAGCTTGTATTTAAACGTTATTAACTTTGTTTTGTGGTTTTATAAAGGGAAGGTTAACACGTTGTAAAATAACGCATTACTTATAAAGAATATCATTTATGCTATGAAAATCGAGTTTTAAAAGCTTTTATTGGTAACTTGATAGTCTCAAATTTAAAACGGCTGGCAGAAGTTATAAATAGGAGTGAATGTTACTTGAATTATTGACATTATAAAGTTTGTAACTTTTTCTTTATATATTAATTTATTTTGGTCAATAAAATTTCTTTTTTAACAAATTACATGTGCTTGTTTTAAGTCTTAATAAACGAAGGTATTATGATTTATTGCTAGAACTAGTGCTGTTGTATATTATAATTATAATGTTTATTGCAAATATTATATATATATATTATATATATATATATATATATATATATATATATATATATATATATATATATATATATATATATATATATTATTTAAGGTATTTATTAATAAGTGTTAGATATGTCTAAGATGAGTAACAAGTGCTAAATATATTTAAATATTATAGTAAGTCAATATAGGAGTCTGTTTTATCACTATCTGTAAGTTATTTTTTATATGTATAAATCCAAATAAATGATTAACATTGTAACATTTACAACAAATATTTTTTATTTTAGAATTTAACCAAAAAATGAATTAATTAAAAGAGCGACATTATTCAATTAAAAATTATTTTTATGTTTACTTTTATTTGCAACAAACTTGTTAAACAGTTGAATTTTTATTTAAAATTAAAAAACATTTTTATAATGTATAATTAACAGATGCATTGAAATTGATGCCATAATGTTCTAGCGATACAGCGCTCGATTTAAACCTGGTTGGGCATGAGTTCGAATCCCAGCACTAAATTGCGGGTTTGGATTCGCTAAAATGTCCACTGCTAAAAGATGCTTCCCGTAAAACATTCAAAGTAGTAAACATTAATAATAATAATAATAATAATAATAATAACAATAAGAAAAAGAAAAAGAAGACATATGACCGGTTAGAAATTGGTGGTGAAAAATAGACGGTTAGTTTTGTAATTCAACTATATTTTAAAATTACACAATGCTAACAACCAATCAGAAAATAAAATTTAATTAAATCAATACTTGTAATTTTGATAAAATAGAACAAACTTGTTTTTTATAAATTTTAAAATTATTACATAATGCAGTTACATTTAATAGACTTGAAATGTTTTGTTCAGTATACAATAAAATACACATAAAATATACATACATGTAAAATATACATTTAAATTAAAATGCGTAGTGTACTATTACTATTTTATGTTTTTATTTTGTCCAAATCTAGACCAATAACTCAAGTCAAAATTAAACTTGTAGCTGTTTAGAAAAGTTCGCTTAAATATTGTGGCTAATTTTTTAAATTAAAAATCTAACTTTAGTTTTATTCAATGCATTTAACTTTTTTATTGCTTTAAATGTTTCAGCAATAAAAATTTTAGAGAAACCGAACGTAAGCCTGCATTTGATGTAAGATGTGGAGATTGAACCCACCCAGCTTCAAGTCGAGCGCTGTACGGCTAGACCACCCCGGTACAATAAAACACTAATCTTTTAAATAACAACTGAAGTTAAGTTATTAAACTTGTATTGTAAACTCGTATTCTCACCAGCAGTACTTAATGCAAATCTTTATTTGGCTCGGTTAGATGGTAATTGGTTGAATGAACCAACAAACAATGGAAAAAATAAACAATTTAACTAAAAAATTAAAAACCTTGAAAACAAAACTGATAATTTTTTTATTCAATTAAGAAGAGTTTATTATTTAGGTTTATATAAGTTTATGGTAATAAAACCATTACAAACAAATTGACATTCGAATTATTGTGTGCGAAATTGACTGTGCACCATCATCATGGGGATAAACAGCCCCACCGGTTATTATCACACAGGGTAGTCCAAATACCAAAACGTCTGCAAAAACATCAATTTTTACAATGTGCACTTAATGAACGACACTTGAGGTTAATTACATCATGCGTTAAAGCCCTCCAATGATCTCTGTTGGCTGCATAGGGTAAACAGACGGACGCCCAATTAAGTAATTCATTTGGATGAGGGGGCTTAGCATAAATAAAAAGACTGAGTAACTTGATTGTACACTATATACAGTATGATTCATCATTTCAACTTTTTTCATTTCTAATAGAATATCGGGTTACAAGCTAAAGTTTATCATTTGTTCAGACTATAATGTTTTCTTTTACACGACAGTGTACTTTTGTAAACTATTTTGCCTGTTATTTTGTCAGAAATAATATAGTATTTAAGCTTGCACCTTAATCCTATTTCCGTCTCATTAAGCGCTTGACTCAAAGTCCAATAGACATGTATTTAAATACGTCCATCGGCATTAAATGTGAGCCTCCTTTTGGTTTCTCCAATTGTCCACTTTCTGAAAAATGTTTTTTTGTAAAACATTGAAGCAACAACAGTCAAACAAACAAACAAACAAATAAATAAAATTATAAACAAGATGCATTATTTTTATTGATATTTTGTTACTCTACTTATACAAGTAATAAATTATCATTTTGTTAATCACATTAAAGAGTTCAACATCCAAATTACTTACAAGTAGTAATAAATTATTGTTTATCTATAATAATCACATGAATATTATTTCATCAAACAAAACATCTACATATAATATATTTCCAGTACAATGTTGCTTGCATAGTTTTTTAAAGAAAAAACATGCAATTTTATCATTTAAACAGTTTTACTTATTGTTTCAATAATTTAAAAATACAAACAAACATGACAACTTACTGCCAAAAACCAATCAATAAAATGTCAGTAAAACTAAAATTTAAACACGAAAATGTGACCATTTGTTTTAGAAAAATTAACGATAGATCGACATTTTTCTAATATGATGATTGACTACAATTTTTCCTGTGTGAAAAATATTACAAATTGTTTCTAACTAGTTATTAAATAATTTACTGTATGTGGATAAACTAATTTTGTAAAAGTAAATTTTGTTGAATCAAAAATAACAAAATAAAAAGTCTGAATTGTTAGTTTGTTGGTAATTGCTTAAATAAAAAATAGAAATTAACTAAATTACACGTAGACCGAGTATTTCTGTCTTTAAAAATGTAATTTTTAAACAGATATAATTTGATATTTCTGGTTTCCCAACTATGTTGTCAGTCTTGTTTAAACTTAGCTGCATTATAATTGTTAAAAGTAAATGCACAATGAATTTATAAACGCCTACACTGCAATCGTACTAACTAGTTTTTTATCAAAATATCTAAGCCAATAGCATCAGGTCTGTTTGAATAAGGGAGCGCTAAAGGTAAGGTTAGTAATTTAGACTCTCCAAAATAATGCAGGAAAAACCAAGACGACATTATTCCATAAAACTGAGATGAAGAAGTGAAAACATGATTTCAATAACAGGATTCAGCAAAATTCGAATAAAAGTTTAATTTTCGATATGATGTATTTTTAAATTTAAACATTGAATGTACAATTATAATTGTCTTACCCCATGGTTTTTTAATCGAAATGGTTTTTAAATAATTATAACAATCTAAACCAATAGCAACAATGCTAAATATTTTATTATAATAATAATATTGTAAAATGAATGATTATATAGATTATTTATTTTAATTAGTTTTTTGCTTGCATCAACTTAATAGTAAAATATTTATTTTTACAAAATAAACCTATTGAATATACCAATATTCTGGAGTAGCACAATAACCAAATTGCCAAATCCTAGTGGGTTCAAATTCTTCCAGCAATACTAAATGAAATCCCTCGTCTGTAACTGTGCCAAATATGCACGTGCTAAAATACCTTTGTAGTAAAGGCACATTTAAGCACTAAAAAATGTGTGAGGAAAAACGTTTACAAAATACTACTGTAAATTGTATCCGTAAATGTAAATCGAATAAATAAATGTATTTATTTACTACGCAAAATGAATTGAATAGGGGGGGGGAGATTAAAACACAAACTTAGTAACTTTTCCTTTAAAAAAAATTTTTTGTCCAAAACTCAGCAAAGAAAATTGGTCACAAAACGCCATTGTAGTATAAAACAAACACCGACAAACTGTAAAAGTTAAAATATCTAACAGGATTTGAAATAAAATGGACAGCGAGGACTTGTTCTAATTATTCTTATGCTTAATCAGTGCATAAATAACAAATAAAAAAAAAAACAATGCAAATGTCACATCCATATATATATATATATATGTCACATCCAATATATATATATATATATATATATATATATATATATAAAGACATTAATCAGGCATGTAATTTTTGGTCCTAGAGATATTAGATCTTTACACAACCGCTTACAACAACAATTTTTAAATTTTGTTGCACATTTACGCATAAGCGGATTTTAGTCAATCAATACGATAGAAAACTATTCTTTAATTTTTTTATATTTTTTGGCTTATGTTTAATTAAAATAAATGTCATAACTAGTTTTTAAATATTCACGTCTAAATCAAAGCAAGAATTGTTACAATATGCAGCATAATGTACATGGCACGTTGCTAATTACTATTTATGTGTTTTTAAGTATTTTTTGTTTAATTTAATAAAATCTACAGCTGTTTATGGTAAAAGAAATTAAACTGGGTTGTTTTTTGCACTCGTGTATTTTTATTTTCATTGTCACCAGCACAATATATTGATTAAAATTGATGGCTGTTCTTAACATAATTAAATTATAAACATGGCATTTCTAAAATAATATTTTTACTAATATTTTGGTTGCAATATAAGCCTATCCTTTTTATCCCAGCTGTAATGCATTTGGTTATAAAAAGTAGAAACGACACGTAAATCAATTTACAAAATTGCACTTTTATAACAGTAATCAGAAATTCTATAAACTAAAAATGTCCTTTAATTGTCCGATGTCGTGTTAGAAACAAAGACCCAAATGGAACAATCAAGGCACCGGCCTGATACCAGTTAGGGTGTGGGTTCAAGTTCGTGTATAAGACTTGAAAGGTATGCACTACTAATGATTCCAAATAAGAATGAAACAGCTGTACAGTGCTCCTAGTTAACTTAAAATTAAGTGGATTTATTATTCAAGTCAATCTGAAAATTTTGACTTTTTAAAAAACATTGTGGACCAATTTGTATTTAATATATTTTATTAAAATATTTAAGTAATTTATTACTATTATTATTATTGCATTGGTTTTCATGGTAGGTTACTACCATAACCTAATTATTAATGTCATTTTTGCAAAATAAAAACATTATTTTATCTGTAAATAAAATCACTGTTTTACAACACTATATTCGCCAAAAGTAGCTGTATTTTCTACAAAAAAAGACACAAAGCTATTAAGGAAAATTCTGCGAAACACCAATTAACACTTTTAGCACAAAAAACAACATTTTCAAATTATCCAATGCTTTACACTTTAATTCGAATCATTAAACGTTTTTATTACCAGTATACAGATCGTTTATTTTGTTTCTTTTTTAAGAAAAAACATAATCCGCAATTTATTCATTAAAACCATGTTAAAATGTGACATGTTTAACAAACCTAGACAGTTTGCCAGGACCTATATAGTAAGAACCCATGTGGAAGGGATTATTCACTTGCTTGGGAGCGGTAGTAACGTAAAACATTTGAGAACATTGATCAATTAGCATTAATCAGATTTACTATAGATAATAAATTTACAGGGTTAGTTTTAATCATTTGTAGCGTATGTTTAAGTTCGTGCTCCTGGTTGACTAAAACCAAGTAGATCTATTATGTAAGTGAATTTGGCAATTATAATATTTCATTTTTAAAAAACCATTAATAAATATATTTTAGTTTTTACAAACAACGAGAAATTAAATTTCAATCATTTATTGATTAAATAATAATTTGATGTAATGCTTTTAATTTAATTGATTGATTGTCTAAACTGTTTTAAATTATTTAACTTTTATAAATTACATAATTATTTAAATTATATAAAAACTTGAATTGGTTAAATTAATAGCATAAGTTGAATAATTTTTAAATAATGGTTTATTACCATAAAACTGTGGCCAGAGATGATTAAAAATGAATCGATCAAACCAATTCCAATCCTGTATAAAGGAGGATTTGCGGTAGGAAGGACAACTGGTAGTAAAAAAAACCACGCCAAAACTATTTGATAGGCATAATGCATTGAAATAGTTCGATATATATATAAACAAATCATTCAGTTGTTTTTTATTTTCCAAAAATGTCTAAATTGTGGTTTTTTATCTAAATTAAAAATTAGCGATGATTTTAAAGGATAATGTTTTTTTCTATTTTATGATTGATACTGTTAAAAAATGTTTTAGTAAAATCTAAACATACCTAATGTAAGTACTTATTACGTCATTATCATTTGTGTTGGGGTGGTCTAACGGTAGGTAAAATATTTGAGTATTTTACATTTACAGGCTAAAATGTCACAGTTAAATTGGTAAAATTATTAACAAAAACAAAAATATTTTGTAAGGTAATTTTTAACAATATATTTAATTACTAAAGCATTTCTAATATCCATCTTATTAACAAACCATTTTTCATATTTTAGATTATCGCAATACATAGATTAGAAATAGTTCCAAAAAATGTATTTTGTTAATTACAGTGTTTTATTTGAAACAAATAAATGGAGTGAAAAACAAATCATTATACAACAAACATTGACGAAGCGTGACATATAAAATATATAAATAACTTTTTTAACTAAAAGAAATAAATTTAATAAGTACGTTTATGTAATAGCTCAAACGTTTTCACAAATTAACAAAATCGGTTGAGTTTTATTAAAATAGAAAAAACTTCTTTAATCTGATTGATCATGGTTTTGAACTGGTTAACTTTAATGGTTATCTTATCAAATAATAGTGTAGTAAAATTTTAGGAAAAAAGTGAAAAATAAGTATAAATTGATAGATAATAATTGCGTTTAAAAAATTATCTATGGGACTTATAAATTACACCATCAAACTTTAATTTAACTATACTATTTGCAGTTAAATTGACAAAATTACTAACAAAAACAAAAATATTTTGTAAGTATAGTATTTGTAACTCCGCCTAGTTTGAATCAGAAATGATTCAATCTAGCCAGTCTCAAGCCTGGATAAAAGAGGAGGGTTTGAGCGCAAGGTTAGCAACCTGACCTCTGTAAAAAATTTATACTGCTACGGAAACAATAAAAGAGGATCCCATTCTGGCAAACAACGGCAAATAAGTAATCGCACGTATCTAAATAAGAGATACACAGATGACAGGGTTGAGTGAAAGCCGAAAGGAAGCTCAATCTTTGATTTACAGAATCTTCAATGTCAACGAGACTTTGTTGTTATTGTTGTTGTTGTTTTGCTGTAATTGTGATCTTATTGCCCCGTGCTCATTTTTAAAGCATATATATATATATATCCAAATAAAAGTATAAGAAGACGTAAACTATGAGATAAATTCATTTGGTACATTCTTGTCCGTCACAAGCATATAACATTTTAGTATATATATATATACAAAAAAGGGGGTACATATGAGAACTCAAATGTACAGCTCATAAAATACACAAATACAAACATACTAACTAAACACAAGCATTATGAGCAAGCTAAGTTCAATGCAGTGACAATCCGTTTTTGTGCACACAAAACAGGTTTCAACGTGAGAATATAAACAGATTCGAGAATTTTCAACATATTCGAAGCTTGAGAAGTATTTAGCACTTTAAAACAGTTTTTATGGTTTGTAACAGATGACGTAATATGGAAGAAGTGCATATATATACATATATAAGTAGCGCTAATTTTATGTCATCTATAGTATTTATACCCAATAAAAGTTATTGATTTAACTCTATCTAAAAAGGATCAGAAGTCAACCAATCTAGCCAATCCCAAGCCTGGATAAAACAGGAGGGTTTGCAGTATAAAGGGCATTCGGAAGTAAGAAAATCTACGCTAAAACAGTTTAATGACCACAGTGCTTCAGATTGGTTCAATGCAGAACCAAGTAAATAAAACTTATCAAGAACAGTAACCCATGATAAAAGAGGAGAAATTTGTAAAAGAAAAAGAAGGAGAAAAATTATTGATTCACAAATATTTTGTTCTTGTTCCATTTGTGTAATCCTATAAACAGGGAGTAATGTAACTGGATATTTCCAATAGATCTACACTTAGACCAGTTTCAAATTCAGTTGTGTTTTATACGAGCCCAAACAAGAAAAGTTAGACCTCTCTAACCAGTTGAAAATTAGAACATAAATAACATTAGTAGAATATAATTTAGCTACCAGGAAAATTACTCAAAAAAATATTAAAAAACGAAATCATTTGTGCAATTTCAAATGTTCAATAAAAGTAAAACTTACATTTTACATAACTTAATAAATCAAAAGTATTTTTAGTATTTATTTTAAAATAAATATAATTAATTTCTTTTTCAATTAGAAAAATGAAATTTATTAAAAAATATTTTATAAAAAAGTTTTCAACAAAATTTTAAAAGTAAAAACCTTATATATGATAAAAAAGTATAGAATAAATTCAAATAAACTCATTCATTACTGTTAGTAAAAAAGGTAATCTAAAGCAATCTTCAATGCTCAAAAATCAGTACTTTAATTTAATAAGTAATATATGCTGTGCAACAAATTTTATAATTAATAATCCATTTTCCATGCAATTAATAGCCCCACGCATGATACAAACATGCCAAACTCAAAAAAAAAATATTTGGAATCTACCTTCCAAAATTTTGACACAAAAACCAACACTTTAAACGCCACGAATATGTAGCCAAAAATAGTTGAAACTTGAAGGAAAATAATTTGTCAAAACAAAGTTAATTGAACATAAATATAGAATTAACCAAATGCTTTTTATTAAAAAAAAATCAGTTAATATTTGGCTGCATCTTTTGTCAACCGTCAACTAATGATAATGATGACATTTAAATGATGAATGCTTAAATAGCAACTTTCCATATAAACTAGTAAAACAAAGCATTGTTTATTTATTGAATCACTTTGGGGTAAATGTCACATTTCAATTGTGATTAGTTTTTTGAAGGGGACACACACATATACATATATAACTAATGGAATGCGCATGACACTGATTTTTTGAATCAACATATGCAATGCAAATTGAAAAGACAAGAATGAAAAGGCCATGTCTATACAAGCACATCAAAGTCCATTTTTTTATTTTAACTTGAATAAATTTAGACAAAAGCAAAATCAGAAGAAAAAAATTCTTTTTGTTAGTTGGCAATAAAAGAAAACATTTTCTAATCAAATTAAAATTTTTATAAATCTATATTTCTGTTTTTTATTAAAATATTACCTTGAAAATAATTATTTTTAATTTTTAATGTTTACAATTACAATTAATTTTTTTCGTGTTTATTTAATTATTGGCTATTAAAATTTTTAATATGTAAAAAATTTGATTTAAATTATATAATTTTTTCCTATTTTGAATGCAATAAGCTGAACTGACCCTAACTCAATTTGTTTAAAATTTAAAATTATAAAAATTGTTTCAACCTTCTTAATATTGTTATCCATTTAAATACTGTAATAAAAATATATTTATTGCATAATAAAGTCCGTGCATTCCTGGCGTCCTTTTACATTAAAGTATATTTATGTAATATAGCAAAATGTCTTATTGATAAAAACTTTAATTTACAACTAAAGAGGAAATGTGTTCGGTTTTTTAAACATCGTCATCTGTATATACTTGGACAACTTAGCAGTACTACAATTATAAAACTATACGTAAAACCAACTAGTGACAAAAGTGCATTTAGCTTTACTTTTATAAACTGCTGATTATGTTTTTATTAAAATATTATTTTACTAAATGTACTATATAATAAATAAACCTTGCTAAATCGCTAAAGATATCTGTATTATTATTATTATTATTATTATTATTATTATTATTATTATTATTATTATTATTATTATTATTATTATTATTATTACACCCATTTTAACAATTACCGCAAAAAATTACAAAGGTATTAAATCTAAATTAATTTGTTATGTCCAATTATTTTTTCGTAAAAACAACTATCGGGAATTAAAAATAATGTCTAGTGCCTAATAGATCCTTTATATATACTTAGAAATATTTATTTAAGAAGGCTGAGTCGGCCAAAATAGCATATTTTAAAAGCTACTTCTATATTAACGTGGATAATAAGTTAAAATTACATAATTTTTATAATAATTAGCCTATTATTATTTTGTGTGCTTAATTTCATTAAACATGAACAATAACTAATTCTTAAAATTGATGTTAAACACACATTCAAATCGGCTCTGATTGTGATGTCATAATAATTATCAAAATAAACATTTAATTATTCTAATTTATATAAATAAAAATAATAGAAATTTTTTTCTTAATTTTAAATAAAAATTTTAAAATAAATCTAATAATTTATTATTTACGTTTAACCTTGAGATTCCGCTCAGCCGCTAATTCTGCTTTCTGATTGCATTGTTTTTGAAATGGAGAATAGTAATAAAAAATGCTTTTATCTTACTGAAAATGAACACCGTGTTATTAAAGAATTAAAAAATAAAAAATTTTTACCAAAAAGATTAGCAGATTTATATAGAGTTAACCTTTCAACAATTTATCGGATTATCAACGGTCAAAAACCCCGAAATTATGATAATGTTGGAAGAAAACGTGCAACAACAAGTACAGATGATCAAAAAATTATTATAGAGTTAAAAAAATTATAATAAACCTATTTCAGAAACTAAAAGAAATAGTTTAAACAGTTTTACTTATTCCACTATAAGAAACAGAGCAATCGAATCTGGTTTAACTCTACAATCACCAAAGATCAAGCCATTTATTACCAAAAAACAAAAGGATTGCAGATTAGCCTTTTGTAAACTATGGAGTGAACGACACTTATGTTATTGGCGTTCCGTATACTTTGCTGATGAAACAATAATTCGGGATGAACCATTTGGCTTTAAAAACAAAGTGTTGTGTGGGACAAGTTTTCAAAAACATTCACTCCCGGTTGTTAGAAGGAAAGCCCACCCTCGACAAGTAATGTGTTGGTTTGGTATTAAGTACAATCAACCTATCAAATAGAGAATTATATCTGGTACCTTAAATAGTGAAAAATTTGTTTCAGTTATGAAGGATGTTTTTCATTATGAAATGCAGCACACTTACACGGGGGTTACTACTGTTTTTCAGGACAATGCTCCATGTCATACGTCCAAAAAGGTAACGTCATATTCATCTAACTTCACTATATTTGCTTTATATTTACATTTAGACAGTAGAGGGGCTAAAATCAAAAAAGCTATCTTTCGCTCAATTGCCACCTAACAGCCCGGATATCAATGTTATTGAAAAATTTTTCAGTATGCTAAAGCGCAATATCAATAAGCATACCGAAATTGAGGATTTATGTGAACGCATTCGGTTTGTTGTTCAATATGAGATGAAACAAGAATATATCAACACTCTCATTGACAGCATTCCAAAACGCCTGGATCAGGTTGTTCAAAAGAAAGGTGATCACATAGATTATTGAATTTTTTGAACGTTGTAATGTCCTTAATCATTTGATAACTGAAAAAATTGCGTGCAATCTGTATTTTTATTGATAGCTGACGTTATAAATCATGTTAATCATTTTACTCTATTTCCGATTTTGCACCCGTTGATATTTTATATAATTTTTTTTACTTACAATATATATGTATATATAATTATAGTTTTTTTTTCAATTATTATATAGTATTGTATATTTTATAATTGAAGTGACGTTTCTCTTGTATGCTATGTAGATGCTAGAGAGGTTTTAGTTAAATAATCACTTTTTTGCAGTAATTGTTGTAAGGGTTGTATTATTATTATTATCATTAGTAGTAGTAGTAGTATTACTATTATTATTATTATTATTATTATTATTTAAAAATAATTTAATTTGTACCTGAGTAGTAAAAGTAGCTAAAATGCTAAACTTGGAATAAAAGTTCTTCTTCTTCTTCTTCTTTTTCTTCTTCTTCTTCTTTCTTTACAGATTCAACTTCTTTTATGAGGAGTCGCTGTTTCTGGTCAGCATTATCTATTTAGTTCTGTTCGTAGTGTCCATTTTTGTTAGTTCCTTTTTCTTCATATCGGCTTCCACACAATCCAACCATCTTCCCTTTGGTCGACCACAATGTCTTTTACCTTCTACTTCCAATGCCATTATTCTCTTCGCAACGTAGTTTTCTTCTCTACGTAGAATACAGCCGTATCACTTTAACCTTTTTTCTTAAATTTTCTTATAGACTTCAATGCTTTTCAGTTTTCTTCTAACAACTTCATTTTCTATTCTGTCTAATTTGGACACTCCCAACGACTATCAAAACATTTTCATTTTTACTGAATTCAATTTTCTCTCTTGGCCTTTCTTAATACTCCATGTTTCCGATACGTACATCAAGGCCGGTTGTACTGCTGTCTTAGAATTTTTCCTTTTGTCCTTGCTGTTATCTTTCTGTTGCACAGAACCCCTGTAAATTTCCTCCAGTTATACCATCCTGCTTTTATTCTTGTAATAAAAGTACTATAAGTTGGAAATCCACTATTAACACCAGATGCGGACTCTCATTAGTAATTGTATACTTACTAAAAAATGTTCTACATTAAATGTTTACACAATTAATGTATAACCAAATAAATTAATTAATAATAAGTAGAAAGGAAAAATAACAATATCAATAATAAAATAATGATAATAATAATAATTATTATTATTATTATTATTATTATTATGATAATAATAATAATAGCAATAATAATAATAATAATAATGATGGTAATAATAATAATAATAATAATAATAATAATAATAATAATAATAATAATAATAATAATAATAATAATGATAATAATAATAATAATAATAATAATAATAATAATAATAATAATAATAATAATAATAATAATAATAATAATAATAATAATAATAATAATAATAATAATAATAATAATAATAATAATAATAATAATAATAATAATAATAATAATAATAATAATAATAATAATAATAATAATAATAATAATAATAATAATAATAATAGTAATAATAATAATAATAATAATAATGATAATAATAATGATAATAATAATAATAATAATAATAATAATAATAATAATAATATTAATATAAGCAATATTCTTTTTACCTCCAACAAATTGCTTCCTTACACAAACTCATTTTAAGACTATAAATTTTTTTTAATTAAAGTTATATTAATCTATTGATCGGTTTAATATAAAATATAACTTTTAAAAAACTATTACTATTTTACTTGCAGCACAAAATATAATGTCAAAAAAATTCTAGTTCTTTTTTAATTGAAAATAACTTTGAAATAAAGGTCATTTACAATTTTCACGATTACTGTTAATGTTTGTCGTATTTTGGGTTTTCCAAATCGATTTTGTTTGATAAACGTTAGTTTTATTTTGTCTAATTCTTTACTACATCTACTTTGGGGTAAACAAAGGATGCCAAGTGTAATACATCACTTATAATATTATTGGCGCCTTCTTGTTATCACAAGAGGTGGTAAAAACTTTAAAGATGCAACATTAGATTGGTCAAATATTTTTTTTAAAACATTAAAAATTTATGTACTTTGGTATATTTTTATAGTATATTCTCTATTTATTTATTTTTTAATTTTAGAACATTGTATTTTTAATCATTTAATTATAAAATATTATAAAAAACGGTATTGCAAGGTTAATATTTACTATAATTAAAAGTAAATTATACTATGACCTGTGTACTAAATCAAAACAAACAACATTTTTTTATAATAAATGACTCGCTATTCCAAAACAATATTTATCTCGACAACAACTTACATTAAACGTCATTTGTTTTCTGGTGCGCAACAAAAAATTAATTTTTTTACAAAAACAATTTTCAAATAAAAAATATTAAACTTGACAGTTACACGCATACATAGTTGAATATGTTTGTAGCAAAAATGTTAATAACTTGCATTCAAATTCCCCGCCACCACAATTGTCGCAAAAACGTTTTTTAGTTATTTTGGATCGATAAAAATAGAGAATAAACAAATGTACTTGGCATATTTTGAAACACTTCTTTTTCTGTGACTAAATAAATTTGTGAATTGAAGAACTTTTTTCACTACATCTATTTTTAACTATTAACTAAATGAAGTAAATCGTTATTAATTTCATTTTGTTCCTATTATTTGTACTATTTTTTCGGGCTGTAATTTTATTATTTTTTTATTAATGGTGATAATGTAATTTTGTGCTAAATGTATCTGTAGTGAGGTATTAAAGCTTGATGTAATAATAAGAATAACAATAATAATAATAATAATAATAATAATAATAATAATAATAATAATAATAATAATAATAAGTTTTTTTGAATGCTTTATGAGACACATTTATCAGCAAGTAGAAAATTTAGAAAAGCCGAACAGGAGCTGCATTTAGTGCCGGTAGTGGAGATTTGTTTAAATGTTCTGCCGTATCCTGCCCCATGTCTGTATTTTGAAAAATGTTTGATCATAAGTCTAGCAATCCTACTTATATGGGATACTTTATATTATTATTATTTATTTATTTATTTATTTATTTATTTATTTATTTATTTATTTTATTGTTTGAACGCTTTACAAAAGGTACTGTTCAACAAGCAAACATTTTAGTGGGACTAAACGAAGGCCTGCATATAGTGCCGGTAGTGACAATCGAACTCATTTTCATCCCAGTTCAAGTCCAGCGATGTACCAATACACTTATTTATTAATTTTAAGAGTGAGGCCAATATTGATATGTGGATTAAAAACTATGACTCTAGATAACACAGGTGTAATCAGAATAAAAGTTTTTAAGTCTATAACCAAACTGCCATAGGACCACGTGTATCAGTCTTATTGCTATTATTATTGTTGTTGTTATTATTACTATTATTATTGTTATTATTGTTTAAATGCATTACAACAAACATTGTTTAGCAAGTGGACATTTTAACAGAACCAGATGAGAGCCCACATTTAGTAGCGGTAGCAACACCTAAAGCTCATACCCAAGTTTGAGTCCAACGTTGTAAACTTTCACCTATTAAAAAATATTATATTATTATATATTATGCAAAACCCTTTTGCTTTAAAAATAAGCATGAGGCAATAAGACAACAATTACAGCAAACAACAACAACAACAAAGTCTTGTTGACATTAAAATTCTGCAAATCGAAGATTGAGCTTTCTTTCGGCTTTCACTCAACCCTGTCATCTGTGTAACTCTGTCATTCAGATACGTGCAATCACTTAGTTGCCGTTGTTTGCCAGAATGGGGTCCCCTTGATTTTTTCCGTAGCAGTATAAATGTTTTACAGAGGCCAAGTTGCTAACTTTGCACTCAAACCCTCCTCCTCTATCCAGGCTTGAGACTGACTAAATTGAATCATTTCTGGTCCAAACTAGTTATTAAAAATAACCAAATTGTACATATGTATTTCATTTCCAATCTTCCACTGGTTGGCCAAAGAATTTAAATCAAACCAAACATGCAAGAAAAAGTTGACAAATAATATCTAAATTTTTTTGTTGACCAAAAATATTTAAAACTGCTTCAAGCAGCAGGCAAATTGGTTTAATTACTGTAATGGTATTCTAGTGAACAAATGTTTGAGTTCCACTGGCGACGCTGGTACCGATGGTGCAATCCAAATCCAGTTTCGAGTCCATCAACTCAGCTATTACGACCCATTGACATTTATTATTATTATTATTATTATCTCATATTGTTTAACTTTTAAATGTACAAAATAAAAGTTAGGTAAAGTTTTATTTTGTTAATAATAATTTACATTTGTGTGAATTGATGAAAGATATGATTTATTACAATATCTTTTCTCAGACCTGTCACAATGCATACTAAAAAACTTTATTTTCTTTCAACATTTAACTTTTTTAAAAGCAAATCCAATAGATGCTATCATTTTTATTACAGTTTTTTAATATAACTTAATTTTAGCAATTTTGTCACTTGTATAAAGTCACACTATTTAAGTAATGACATGATTAAAAACGCGAAACCACTAATACATTATACTAGAAGTAATAATTTAAATCTAACTGTCAATATAAATTCAATACCCCAAAATTGAACCTACATCTATTCCAAAACATGTCTGATATCAAGTTTTATTCTTAGTTCACTTTTATTCCACCTTTGAATAAGATGCATAAAATATTTCGTTTTTATTTAAACTGCATAATAATCAAACAAGCTATAAAATTCATTTTTTACAACTTACGTACTGTAATCAGCAGTTGCATTTTTTTTAAATTAGGCAACTTTATGATTATAAAAACATGAATTAATTTTGAGAAAATAGTTCAATTTAAATCTATAGCCATAAATTTAATTTAAGTTACAGTTGAGCTTTGATTTTTTTGTTTGTTATATTAAAAAAGATTAACAATTTCCGCTTACGTAATTTGCAAATTAGGGTAAGCAATTAGCCGTTAATTTTAAAATGTGCTTCATAAATTATATTTATTTTAAATTAAGTTTTAAAAATAAAATACATGAAATTATAATTTAAAACTTAGCTAAACAAGAATTTTAAAGTAAATAATTTAATTATTTGTACTTTAGTGTTTGCTAAACAAAACATCGAGTAATATTTGATTGTATACTGTTGTCAATTTTTCATTGATTAAATATCATGCTGAGATTATCCTACAAAAGTATCTATTAACATAAATTTTAGTCTTTGTGTTTATGTTATAATTATATAACACTATAACATTACACTTGTTATCATTTTTTTGTATTTTATGTTGTTTACACTGATGTAAAATGTAATTCAGTAAACTACTTTTGTATACAATAATATTGAATGCACCTGATGGCACAAATGGCCTAAACCCTGGATTCATACCTGGGTAGTCTCAATATCAACACTAAATGTGGGCTTTCATTAGGCTTTTCTAGAACGTCTACATACCAAGAAGTATCTTGTAAAACATTCATACAATAAATCCAAAAAATAGAATTATTATTATTGTTATTATTATTATTATTATTATTATTATTATTAGTAGTAGTAGTAGTAGTAGTAGTAGTAGTAGTAGTAGTAGTAGTAGTAGTAGTAGTAGTAGTAGTAGTAGTAGTAGTAGTAGTAGTAGTAGTAGTAGTAGTAGTAGTAGTAGTAGTAGTAGTAGTAGTAGTAGTAGTAGTAGTAGTAGTAGTAGTAGTAGTAGTAGTAGTAGTAGTAGTAGTAGTAGTAGTAGTAGTAGTAGTAGTAGTAGTAGTAGTAGTAGTAGTAGTAGTAGTAGTAGTAGTAGTAGTAGTAGTAGTAGTAGTAGTAGTAGTAGTAGTAGTAGTAGTAGTAGCAGTAGTAGTAGTAGTAGTAGCAGTAGTAGTAGTAGTAGTAGTAGTAGTAGCAGTAGTAGTAGTAGTAGTAGTAGTAGTAGTAGTAGTAGTAGTAGTAGTAGTAGTAGTAGTAGTAGTAGTAGTAGTAGTAGTAGTAGTAGTAGTAGTAGTAGTAGTAGTAGTAGTAGTAGTAGTAGTAGTAGTAGTAGTAGTAGTAGTAGTAGTAGTAGTTGACTGTGCATAACAACACAGTTACTACTTATTAATTTATTGTCACTCCAAATATATGTTTACATCAATCATAATTGTTCATTCTTTTTGTATAAAAAACATAAAAAGTGAATTTAGCAGATTTTTAAAATAAAATTTAATTAAAATTTAATAAAATCTGACAACAAATAAAAAATTAATATTTTGCACACATACACGAAAATGTCACAATGTGTGACATGCAATTTTGATAACTTTGATTAATATAAATGAAAATAAATATACTTTGAACAAAAATCATAATTAATTTTAAAATACAAATGTTTAATTTTTATTGTATTACACTAGTTACAATCTACTGCAAAGTTATTATTTCTTCTCTCTTTGTATTACTTCAAATGTTTTGCAAAAAACATCATCCAACTAGTGAACATTTGCTGCCAAACAACAACCCGCTTTTGATGTCAGTAATAAAATTTAAAATCGCTGCCTATTGGAATCCAAGTCCTATGCTATTCCCAAAACAGTGAACGTAACAATCAGCACAATCGTATTTTAGTTATTAGACAGTGGGCAGTATTTAACTTGGTAGTTTTTTGTCCTATGCTTAAACAAAATTCGCTACTTAAGTATAAAGACACAAACTGATTCATGTGAATGTGTTAACGTTTTTTTGAGACCAATTCAACCTTGTTTTATTTTTAAAAGTATGTAAATAAAAACATTCCGAGTAAATGTGTTTTCAAAAGGACATTGCCATTATTTATTTAATTAATACTTGCCGGGATGGTCAAGCGGTACAGCACTCGACTCAAAATGGGCACAGATTTGATTCCCACTCCTAGCACTAAATGCGGGCCGACATTCGGTTTTTCTAAAATGTCCACTGCTGAAAAATATTTCTTGTAAAACATTTGAAGTAATAAAAAATATTTTTTGATTTTATTTGAGTATAAACACACGTCCATATCTTAGCCATTAACAAATCAAAACATTAAAACCTGAAATACCTAACAAAGCAGGCATTTTATTGATTTTTGTTCAATTCTCTTTCTCTCTTTATTCAACAAAATAAAGTATTAAATATTTTATATTGCAATACCAATCTAAAACAATAATCATCGTTGTAAAAAGTAAACTGCAATATAAAGTTATTCTTATTAGTTTGTTGCTTAAATCCTATACAAAAATATATTTCAATAAGTATGCATTTCAACGCAATTAAACAAAGAGCCACATTAAATTTCTGGCCATTATGGGACAAGTACAACAATTAGATCGTCCCGGCAATTCAATAAAATTAGGGTATTTACTAAATTCCAAATCAAACCCTAACTCGTTTTCAACAAAAAACCGATATGACTGCGCAATAAAACTTACCTAAAAATTCTGTTAAAACGTTGATTGGAAAATTTAAAACTGCGTGTAACATAATTCCAAACCCCAACGAACAAATATAGTAGTATGTAATGTGCCTCAACTGTTTGCATTTTACAATAGCGATCGTAAAAGCAATGTTCAAAGTCCAGCTAACAGCGAACGTCATAAAAATAAGCACTATTCCAAGCCAAGTAGACCAAGATACACTATCAATGTTAAAGTAAGCGTGAAAAAAATGATTGTCTTGACCGCTAAATAAATATGATGGAATACGCGTCAAATTGGGAGACCATTTCACAATCATCGGATTATCTATTGATGTTGAAATTTAAAATATTGTCAAATCTTGGACATTTAAAATACAACGATGACACGTAAATATTTTGTATAATTTTAAATAAACATTGAATAAAAATAGACCAATCATTAACTAAAATAAATCAGCAACCAATAAAAAACGTTTTATGTGTATATCGAATCCTATGCAATTGGGTGAATTCATGTTCAGATGCACCTCTAGGCATGTGCTTATAACTACCAAAAAACGGGTAAATGAAAATTTAACCAATGAAAGTTATTTAACGTGGAGTGTTTTTATATTTAATTTTTACCACTTATATTTTTACTGAAAACATTTTCTAGTTAAATTAAACATGGACCAACATTTATTTCCGATGGTAGAACTCGAACCCATGCCTACTTAATTTGAAGTCTAACACGCTTTAACTACCTCTACCCTCTCGGAAAAAATATTTTTGAAAATACGACTGAATAATTTGAACCAATAAAATTAGCCTGCTGTTTAGCAAATAAAATTGGTTCAAATGGTGACGAAAAATAAATATGGCATTAATATAGTAGAAACCTGTACGCTTGTCACGCTGATATGACTACTGACGATGGAAAAAGTAGTCAAAAACGTTAAAAATAATTTTTTTTTAAATGACACTGAATATTAAAGTCAAATTTTTTTTATAACAGTTATGTCAAATGCGCATTTAAGGATGACGCGTTTTGCAATTGATAACAATATGTACTATATTAATATTACGATTAACAATTACACTTGAATTTCAATAATATGATAATATTGTAAATTTGTGCTAAGGTTTAACAAGTGTTATTAGATTCTTACCTAAACAAGCAGTACTTTGAATCTAACTACCAGCACTAAATATGGTCTTTTATTTGGCTAAGCCTAACGTCCACTTACTAAAAAATATTTGCAGTAAAAAACTTTTAAGCAATAAACATTTTAAAAAGTATTTTGTTAATTTTTTGTGCTCAATCGTGTCAGATGTCACTTTTTCCATCTATACATTTAGATCATGTTGTTTATTGACAATCTAGAAAGACCCCATCTCATTAGCCGTTGTGATGGATGTCAATGTGAATCAATTTAATGAAAAGATATGCATGTGTAGCGATAACACTTTGCAAAGAAAATTGGATTCGGAAAATAATATACAACATTATTTATTATGAAAACTACAATTAATTTTAAAAAACAATATTTTACCAATATTAGCGATTTTTGTTTCAATAAACTAATTATTGGTGGAAACGTTTATATAAACAACCTTTCCCACTCCATTTATTCACCCTTCTGCCCTTCTCAAATTATATATATATATATACATATACTAAAAGGCACTTATCTGCAATACAAAATTACTAAATGTACAGTTGCAAAATTTGGAAGATTTTATTTAAGCGGTCTGTAAATGATAAAAACTGTAACCACCAATGATTTTATCGCAAAATTGTGCAAAATTATTATTATTATTATTTTTCTGAATATTTTTGCCAGCTTATTGGTAATTCTTTAATTACAAAATACTTTTAAGCTACTTATAAGTAGTATGTGTATTTTATAAACATTTTATGTGTAAATAAAAATTCTTAATAAAATACTTGGACTGAAATCACTCATCATATTCATTTAAATCACATTTTAAATATAGATTTACAAAAAGTACTCTAGAAACACATAAATGTTAAATCAATAAAATTTATTAAAACCAACTGTTAATTTGAGCAGGGTAATGCAATTAATATTTTGATCATTATTAAATACGTCAATAAATAAGGGATTAATTCAATAGAATGGTTGTTGCATGTCTACTGGAAAGATCAATATCTTTATTTTAAAAGCTTGCTGCCAT
Source organism: Cardicola forsteri (assembly GCA_025895645.1). Lineage (NCBI taxonomy): Eukaryota > Metazoa > Platyhelminthes > Trematoda > Strigeidida > Aporocotylidae > Cardicola > Cardicola forsteri. Next base: position 148,441 of record JAKXYG010001158.1, read on the forward strand.
TCCAACACAAATGTGCACTAATCAAAACAGTTTTCAACCATTTACAAAAATGTGTTTAAGTGACACAAATGATGAAGAAATGGAAAATGTTAAACAATGCTCAATAAATAATAGATACTCCGTATATTCCATCAATTATTATTCCAAGCTACACAAAATATCTGATGAAAACGCTGGTAACTGAAATCCGATTTGCTACTCAAAAGAGGACGATATTCATTCATTGTGTGGTTGGTGAAACATAGTCAACTGTTCATTATTTTTATATTTGGACGGCATATTAAACGGTCGATTTCAATGGCTTCATAAGCACAACAAATGTAAAACAATAACGAATTTTCTTGGCTGGTAGACGGTGCCACTGTCTGCAAAGATTGACGAGGCGGACTGATTTTTCGTCAGGGTTTTCTCTCCTCGCCCAATAGCTACATATAGTATATATATATATATATATATATATATATATATATATATATATATATATATATATATATATATATATATATATATATATATATATATATATATATACCTTAAGATACCTCTTAAGTATCCTGAGTGTATGCTTGCATCAATCCCCCGTAACGGAAGCCCAATTATACCGCTGTGCATTCTATCCCTGTTGTTATTAGTTTAGATGCCTATAGACACCTAATCCAAGATGAACCACATGGAGGAAGAGCAATCAGGAATATCGCCATCATTGGAAATTGAGACTTTATAAACATCACTCAAATCCTCAGGATTATTAGCATGATTACTCTCATGATTCTTTCAAAAAATCAAGCTTAAATGTGTCGATCAATCTAAGAATGCTGTGTATTATAAAAGATGCTCGTTTACTCAACATCGAAAGAGTCAAAACTGTTTAAATATTATTTTAAATCTAATACCATCTTCCATTATATATTTTAGTTGATACTAGTTAGAGAAATGGCATTTTAGTAAAGCCGAACGGGACCGGCATTTAGTGTTACATAATTGTTTGAGTCTAACGCTGTATCGCGAGACCACCCAGGCACACAATCCACTAGCAGTTATTGAGTGATCAATTCGTCGCTTAACTGCAATCTAAGGTTTATTACAAAAAAGGTATTATTATTTTCAACTGGACGTACAACCAACTCTAGTGGTATTTATTGTTATTGGCTTTCTAATCAGCTAAATATATAAAAGTACACGATCGATTATATTGCAGTGATATAGTTCAGTAAATTAATTATCGTTATTTCGTTGCTATATTAAACAAATTGGAATCTATTTATATTCTTACATGGCAACGTCAAACTTGGTGTGTTTTTTAAGAATTTTTCACAGTTACATAAAGTAAAATTTTATATTTGTGATTTAAGAGAATATATAACATGATTTTCACATATTCGGTATTATAAAGAAATTCCAATGCCTTAATTAAGTATTGTCTAACATCTAACAAATTAAAACCAGTATATTTTTCTCATTGTTAAATCGATGAAACGCGTTTATGTGATTTAAATATTTAAATTTTTAAATAAAGAACAATTCATAAGCATTAAAAATATGACATTTGCTTCTATAAGTAAAAAATCGATTCACAAAGTGGTCTTCATTGTAAAATGTCAATAATTAGTTAATTAGATTGCTTTTAACAAAAGTTTTTTATAATTTAAATTTACTGTAACATTGTTTCTTTATTTCAATGCTGCAAGATAAGTTGTAATGCGGTTATATTAAAACGAACATCACTAAAGACTTTTACTTAGGAATTTGGTTGTAATACTCTTTTTTCAAAAAATATTAATTATCGTCTAACTTTCTTGATCGTACGCAGAAATACTAATAATCATAAGAATTTCAGTAATGCTTATAAGGCCTCAATATAATGTAAGTGGTCTAATCTATCTATGCTCACTATTTGGCTGATGGGTGCAAGCATGCAAACATACATGGTGCTTACACGTATGTAGCCTCTAGGCTAAATAACACAATCCTGACCAAATGATCAGATATTGTTAATTTTTGTGAAGAGCGGCACCTTCACAGAAATACCACCCATTAAACGATAAACTCCATCACTTTTCTACATGGGTTGTATATGGGACATTTTTTATATAGTAAATATAACAGGTAGTTGTTTGGAATGCTTGCGAATACGGAAATAATCAAGGAATAACCAACGCGTTAATTGTAGCTGAGTGCATGTAGATTTATAGAATCCGGCAATTCCACCTAAATACAAAACCTCGTTTGGTTTGTGTCAGGATAGTAGAAGTAGCAGGAGAGTTGGACTTAAAAATAAATGAATTCTAGTTCCACCACTTATATCAAATGTAAAGTCCCTTTGGCTTTACCAGATATCGAATTGCTTTCCATTCAAACAATCAAAAACATAAATGCACATACGGACAAAGAAGAACAAGTACGCTTGACTCGAATGTGTAATAATAATGATCCGATTTTCGTTTCATTACCGCTCATATAACTGCCATCTTTCAGTTATTCCTATAATTTGTGCCCTAATTGTACGGCAATCGATTCCAGTGTTTGTATTAAAAACCAACTCTAGCCCGTCAAATAGATCATAAAAATTTGGACTTTACATGGCTAGTTTGTCTTCAGTTTAGCGGACAAACAACAATTACTTAATCTGCCCAACTTAAAATCAATACTCTCGAAATGTGATCTAGCCTCGACTTTAGGCACAACATACAACCAGACATAGTTAACTAACATATCCTTGCTCAGTTCGGCCTTGTTTAGCTGTAATTGTATGTGCGGCCGCATAGTCAGATGAAGCTAAAATTCACTGATTCAAGGCGTGTTAATGACACATCGATCAAGGCCATTAGATTGTATCCTAAATCATGGTTGAATTCAGCAGGTGCATTGTCATACAATAATGCACACACATATCGCACACTTACAGGCCTCATACAAGGACGCATCCTATCATGTGTTTTGTACAAAGCTATACGAACATTTATCATCAACCATAGAAAAAAATTTAAAATTCTATTGGTCAGCCTTCCTTAGTAAGTGTGAGTCAAGTTGATGCATTCTTTTATCAAAAGAGGATTGACCTTCAAAATGTATATAGTTAGAAAAATCAACATTTAGCTAGTACTATACGATTTGTATTGAGTCATTGTACAGAATTGGTCACACATTTAGAAACTTACGAGTGATCACACACTCACAAAAGGTTATCTAACTCTGAATGGTTCCTTTTTTTCTCAACTTGTCCTAACTACTAATTATTTATCTCATGTGTAATGTTGTTGCATCAAAAAACCCTTTAGCTGGAAAAAGCATCAAATTGTTCGTTTAATCCAACGTGACATCAATTGCCGAATAGTTTTGTTTACGTCTGTTATCATTATTATTGTCAATAGAGGTACATTCAATAGTGTCGGATACACAAGAATATGTTACATTATTAGGGTAGGCAAAATAGAGGCGATGATTACAATGATATAGAGTCATACATTGATCACAAAACAAAAAGTTGAAATGAGTAAAATGTTTAAATTCATTACTGTTTCTGTAACAGGCATGGTTATAGAAAGTAGTCTTAAGGATTGGTCAAAAGCATGAGTGAAAAATAAGGATGCAATAATAACAAAAATAAACCCATTGAAAATAAAATAGCTAAAAAAAATTAGGCCACACAAATTTTAAATCACCTGAGTAATATATTCAAGTACTTTAGTACAATTGCAACACCCCCACCGCCCTGAAGGGTAAAGAATAACGCAATTGTTCCACATAATTGTACTTTTTTGATTTCACGAGACATCTAGTTCAACAAGGGTTTCTGCAATGGTTCTTATTTGCTGTATATCAACTTTTCTAATGGCATCTTCAACTAACTATTTAAAATCAGTTCTTGTCAGTCTGTTGGACGATAAACACCAATAATTTCTTTTATTCATATAATTGTGACGACCAAAGTTAGTTTATTTCGTGATTTTATTGTTTGAAACGTGATTGCATCAAGTAATCATCAAAGTGTATCTAAAACATCAGCAATAAGGTGCATGAATAATTATTGGTACCTAAAACAAAGTTCTATATTAAGGAAATTAGGAAAAACATAACCATATTGGTTTGAGATCCCAGACGGAGTTCATCGGTGTACCACTAGCATATGCCGGCGTCCAGTTAAAAGTGCATGGCCATATTCCTTTCAAATTGTAAAAGTCTAACATCGCCTTTCCATTTCTGAATTCGATTTTTCCGTCTTTATTATTATTACTTTCTAGATATGTGATGGATTCAATATTCTATCGACTAATTTTAATGGGCAAATAATTATTTGGCTTTGTGCACATCGCTTTTGATTTTCAGAAATAAACATGTACCGAAATGCCATATTTTGCACCATTTTGGCGTTTTACTGAATAGACTGATATCGTTTGTTAAACTTGTTAATCTGCCATAGTTCTACTGGAGGTTATAGGTCAAATTGTTCACAGATTGAGTTATAATAAAATTAATTACCAAGATAAACAAAAACGGCAATATACCTCGGTCGTGTTACAATATAAAGTATAGCGGTGTGACCGGTTTTTGTTCAAACACAACCTGAATTTTGATATAGCGAACGCATAATATTTGCACATTTTAACGGTATCCCGAGATACCAACGTCAAAGATTTTGCAAAATGAACAAAATAGACCATGAATGATTTCTAACTTTTTTGGCAATGTTTAACGATGTTACAAAAGTGAGTATTTGGTCAATATAACCTGTTTCTTCTTAAAAACACGTTTGTAGCATTCAAGGATATATGTCAATTGTATTACTTAAACGGTTTAAAACATTTTGTCAGTCACAGAGAATAATATGCTGCACCGATTGAAGTATGAATACTTCGATTCTTGAACAAAATGGCGACTACTTGTGCAAACTTGCTCATTATGTGTTGTCTGGGAATTATTCTATGCTATTACTGTATCGACTTTTTTATTTTTGTCACTGTGAACACTTTTGGCCACCTTCTATAAATTTGCACAACTTTTATCGGGCATTTTCGAGTTAATATGATCCGCTAAATTAATATGAATATATAAAAATTTTGCACATTCTATTTCAAATGAATTAGATTATATGTAGCCGATTAAATCCGGCGTTTCGTAGTATAACCATTTCGTGTACCCGGTTCTCTTCTCAATTGGTCTTGGAACCCGCTAGAATGAAGTAGCGTACTTCTACTTTTACAGTTTTTCTCTCTTTCATGTAGGATCGCTGTTCCTCGTCATCTTTCTGTACTTGCTTGAGTCAGTATTGTCACGATTACCCCGTCCCTTTTAATTGTATTTGCTTCTATATAACCCAACCATCATTTGTTTAGTGGACTTTGCTTTCTTCCTTCTTTTATTTCCATTGTCAAAATTTGTCTTATCATGTAGTTTTGCTCTTTTTGTCTTTCTGTTTTCCTTGTGTAATTTTTGGAATTAGAAAGTTGATATTATTTTACAGTTGGCGTTAATAGCTGATGTACTGTATATCAATCATTTATTCTAATTTGTAATAACAGTAATTTGTCTTTTGGTATTACAGATTCATGTACTAATGGTGTCAGCCACATATAAAACCAGTTAATCCCAACTTTTACCTACAATTTTCTCTACGTTTTATCACTTTCTGTACAAATGCATTTTTGTTCCAGGGTATACTGGAACATGATCGATTGATTTTTCCCTTTTCGTAGTCATCTATTTATTCATTATTCACTCAAACAATTCATGTTTTTTTATTCAAAACACACACATGTACAAGCAAGTCACTTAATACATGCTTGTTTTCTAATTTTTTTTAAAATGCTAATGATCTTAAGGATTTAAGCAATGCTTATAAAGTCACAATTTCCAACAATGGTAATAATCCTGACAATTATCAGTACATGGCGCATCCTGTATTACATGCACCAAATACCTGGACTAACACAAAAGAGACTGAGTGCACAGCGGTATAACTGGGTTTCCGCCCCAGTCGATGAGAGCAACCATACATCCAGGGCACTTAAAAGGTATTTTAAGAACCGATTTAACCAATCTCATCCTAGATAGAGGGAGAGTTTTCTGGCCGAAAGAACATCCGACAATATAAATTGGTTTGATGGTCATAATGATTCAAATTGATTGATACAGAACTAAATGGAAAAAACTGACATTTAGTACTAGTGCATGTATTAGTTCATTGGACTTAGAACACCCGACAGCTGACCCAGTAATCGAGGGTCAAACAGATCAAACGTCATCATTTGCGTAAATTCTTTAATGTGTCCACATATACAACATTAATTTTATCAAAACTCAATTAACTGTATTACATCAATGTAATTATTATTTTTTTGAAATTATTTCATGCATTTAATATACATCATTACGTAATTTCCTGGTTTACGTTTAATTAACCCAAAGGTTATCAAAATATTTACAAGCGGCTTTGAGAGGGCAGCACAATGATAATACTAATGACCCTTAGCCTCAGTTCGTATAAAGGAGACATGTGCGAATGAACTTTAATTATCATTGCGACATATAAGGTCGTGCCTTTACTAGTGGCATGTGTTTTTTTACCATGACAACACATAATTATTAGATAAATTTGTGAAAAATAACCGGTTTTATCATTTTGAATCAATCTCAGTAGGAGATGACTCTTATTTAATGCTGAATCCACGCAACTTCGAGTTTAGCAATCTAGTTACCTCTGCCATGCTTACAGAAGCGGCACAGACTGATAATTCAAGAGTATTTTTATTAATGTGGTTTTAGTATTATATTGCATACGGCGAATATTTTTCAATAAATGGACATTTAAAGTATTGAGTTCCCTTTATAATACCAAATAAAAATATAAGAAGACGTAAACTGTGACATGAATTCATTTCGTATATTCTCGTCAGTCATAGCATAAAATTTCAGTATATATATACAAAAATGAGGGATACATGACATTTAAGTTAGTACAAATCACACGCATACATAAGCACATATTACGACCAAGCTAAGTGCAATGTAGTGGCAAACTGTTTTTATACACACAACGTAGGTTTCAATGTGTGAGTATAAATAAATTCGTGGATTTTCAACATATTCGAAGCTTGAGAAATTTAAACCAATTTTTAAAATCGATTCAATGTTTGGATTGCAGTAGATGACGTAACATAGAGGAAGTGCATGAGTGATGACATTTAGTGCAACCAAACAAGCATCTGTAAGTCATGTCGATTACGGAATTTAAAAACCTACTCTGGGGTAGTTTAGCGGTACGGCGCTCGAATTCGGAACTCGGTGGGTATGGGTTCGAATGCCATCATCGGCACTAAAATAATAAGGGCCCACGTTTGGCTTCGGTAAAGTGTCCACTGCTGAAAGATGTTTCTCGTAAAACATTCAAAGTAGCAAACATTTAAAAAGTAATTTGGATATTGCCTTGATCATGGTGAAATATTGTTCAGTGTCACCAACACCGACAAATACACTCTTTTTACAAACGTGTATAACACATTATTTTCAATTAATTATATTATCAAACTGTTTATCAAAACTGGACACGATGGACACGATGTTGAAAAGGAACAAAGTTGTAAGCGATTTATGTCTTATATTTCGATCAATGTAAATTAGCACTGGGTAGGGCTAAGTTGTACACTGATACAAGCGATCACAGTAATCGGGTTTTACAAAACAAGCCTGTTCAATTCAAACATGTCTGCATTGTACAAATGACTACACCTCAAGTTCTCGTATGTATGAAATGTGGGCATCGTGTCCATATATATATATGAAGAGCATCAACAGAGCAATAAACAAGCGTAGTAAATTAAGTAATAGATAATTTACAACCTTGTACGCAAAAATAGGTCATGACTAAGATGTTTGGTAGCATAACGTTTGGTGTTTTCATTTTCTAGTTGATACATCTGATATCAATTATAAATTGTACCAACACATATTTAACGCCGAAAATAAAATTTCAATTTTTACATCTGAACTCAATGGCCTACCTGAAACCGACAAAGATAACGTGCCCAACAAACCAATAGTCCGTTCGCCGTATCACAGATTAACTAAATGGCTGAAATAATAACTGATCCAGTTGAAAAACAAATCAATGTAAATAGTTTGAAAGAAGAAATCGTAAATGATTTAAGTGACTACATTACGTCAAACAAAACCAATAGTAAAATTCAAGTCGAATACTTACAAGAATTAATACTACTTTGTACACAAAATATCAAATTATTTTTTGTGGCAAATCCCATATCCAAACGGTTGGTGTAGTCGTGGACAGTCGGCGAACATTCTTCTATCAAAAGTTTATCATTCAGTAAAATATGGTTGTGTACAAAAGATAAGTTGACGGCATATTTATTGTAGCCTACAACAAATAAGATATCCATTAATTGCTGCAAAACACAATATCAAAACACTACAATTAATTTTTTGGATTGTACGAAGAAATAACTGATCAAGTTGGCAACAAGCTTACTTGGACAAATCAATATCTTCAAGTTTAAAACATTACACAATCGATAAAGAATTGAAAAAGAATTAGAAACCACAAAGCAAACTAATCAATAATAGATATTCTAATGAATTTAGCAATTACTGTTCAGAGTCACTCATAACTACTTTTACAAGCGTGAACGACAGAAAGTCAGTATTCATTAAACTGCCATTTAAAGGAGACGTCATGAATCTCTTAAAAATAAGGCTTGAAAACGCAGTAAAACGGACATACCATTTGACCCAATTGAGAATGTTATGTATCACACACATTCCTAATTGGATCGATAAAGAGTCCAACTCAAGCGAACGTTTGTGCATGTTGTCCATTTAGTTCAAACAAAGCACCGAGTTAATTTTGATAATTACTCCAATGTTAAAAACACTTGAATCTGTTTTCATTCACACGTTAAAACCCATTTTGTGGGCACAAACACAATCTCTAGGTTAGTTAGGTTCTCCTTCTACCTTGGAATTTCGATACATTTATTAATTTGTTGATATATGGAAACACAACACCGGTCGATAATTTGTTAACCAAGTTATAGGCATATTTATTATTTGAATGGGTTGTTACCTCTCCTTTCGGGTGTAACATGTATATTACTACTACTTGCCATGCCAACTTTCAATTACAGGTCATACTCCTATTTGAAGGTGGCTACTTAAACATTCGGTTTAGTTGAAAATCCTTTATTCCGGGGTGGTCTATTGGTACAGCACTCGATTTGGACCCGGGTGATCATGGGTTCGAATGCCACCACCGGCACTAAAATGCGAGCCCACGTTCGACTTTGGTAAAATATCCACTGCTGAAAGACGTGTTTTCCGCAAAACATTCAAAGTAGTAAACATAAATTATAAATAAATAAGATGTCACTGGCCCGAGTAAACATTTCCAATTTGAATAACTTTCACACAGGACCAAGTTGATATTGGTACAATTGTAGAATGAGATAATTAACCCCAGGGCAATAAATAAAAGTCGATGGCATACATTGATACCAGTTCATTTATGTGATTAATTTTTGTACTATGTACAAAAGTTAATGAATTGATAAGCGTCTATTTCATATCTAAATACACTTGTTATATTTGTTAATAAACATTACATCGTATTTAGTTATCTTCATTCAGATTATAAAAAACGACGTTTGTTGAGTTATGTTAGAAGATAATCGATTGAATAAACTACATTGTTTAAACCAACAAACCTACAAATAGTAAATGTGATGATCAATCATTTTTAAAAAATGAATATTTTTAATTGTTCATGATAAGTGATTCTAATTCTAAAATACTAAAATTAGACATTTAAAATGTTTTTTAATAATTTGAATTCACTACAAAAATTAACCTACTACGATAATAATTCATCAGACCTTTAATTATGGTAGCAATCCTAATTTCATACTCCATCCTGCGTTCAGACTACCACAGATTAGGGGCCGAGTGCATAGCGGTATAATTGAGTGCAAGCATACTTATCTTAAGATGTATGTACCATATAAGCCGTTGAGTTGAGAAGATTCAGACGGTTTTGTTAATTTTTGCAAACTGTGGTGCCTTTACAATGATGTCGTTTATGAATCAAGAAACTTAGTTATATTTGTACAATTGGAGACAAGCGATTTATATGCTGCATAAATATAGAAATATTTTTCATTTTTCTTTAGATAATTAATTATTGCTTAACCAGCTGTGTTCGATTATTTATTTCAAATAGTTATTTATAGTACTATTCCATGTTGCATATATTACGGAATCATTTTACGAAATAAATTCGATTCTAGTTTGTATACTTTTAAAAATTACTGATAAATAACTTTGACAAGTACCATTACACACGCAACAGAGCTTACCTAATTTATCGCGAGCTTTATTCGTAGATTAAAAGTTTAAGCATCAATTATTATGACCGCTAATGAATGTGTATTGAATATAATTCTACTTAACGAATGACTAATAATAATGCACTCCATGAAAAAATTGAAAGCATTCGACTGTATACAAAGATAAAAGTGGAATTTTAAATTGTTTAGATCAGAAACACTTAAAACGAAAGTAGATTAACCCTTTTTTAACCGCTTTAACTGAAATTTAAGAATAAAACGAAAATTGATAATTTCGTAAAGTAGACATTTACAATAACATTAATTTAAAATGCAATTCGTTTATCCCATTTCGTTGAACTATTAAGACTAATTTCGTCCCTTATTTTACATGTTTGTTCTTCTACATAAAATTAGCAGCATGTACATGAATTCATACATTAGTTTTACTGGAGTGGTTTAGCAGTCCAACGCTCAATTTGGATCTGGGAGGGAATGTGTTCGAATCCCAGTAGCGGCTCTAAAATGCTGGCCCAAGATCGGCTTCGCTAAAATGCCCACTGCTGAAAGATGTTTCTCGTAAAACATTCAAAGTAGTAAACATAAAATTGAAAAATAAAATAAATAACTTATTTTATTTCCACACTGATAAACTAGCTTGCATGAGAGTCAAATATAAAATCAACTTAAAATCAGCTTAACGCAATAGATCATTTTTTTAAACTTAAAATAAATATTTTAATTTTCAAGAATTTCAATTTGTATATTTTTGGGTGATTTGCGTTACATTCAGATGTATTTTTTTAATCAATTTTCCTGTTGTTCCTTAAGAAATAATGTATTTCTTATACAATGCCAGGGTTTCTGCCCTCTACCCATATAAACACGTGTTTCAGACCGGTTGTATTATTGTTACACATCATGTAGATTTTTTAACTTATAAAATATTCAAAGAGCAAGCAGTACCGTTGCGAGTCACATTCTGTCTAGTTTGAGCTCTCAGAATGGTGTTTTTTAATTTTGATCATCAGTATCTGCCTGTTGACCACTGTCTTTAATTGATTTTTGTGAGAGTTTCGACCGCGAGTATATAAACTAGTTAGCGGCGACCTACCATCCTGGTGAGAAGACAAGCAATTTTTACACAACCTTTTCTAGGCTCTTTTCCGAGTGGAGCAAGCAGTGCTGTCCCTAAATAGGGCTACTTGGTGATAATACTCCGATAACCGTTGTCGCCTACTTGTCAACGCGTTAACAACCTTAACGCCTCAGTATCCGTTTGGTCCACAGCTGTTTATTTAGCACAGCCTTATTCACAGCTAACCTTTATTGTTAAAGGTCATTCCACTATCTTTATTTTTATCGACTGACCAATTTATTAATAAACCTATTACATGTTATTGAACACAATTTTAGCAAAATTACACAAACCTATTTAAATCAATAATATTTTCGTTTGTCCAATTGCTATTGTTCGTAATCTGCCCATTCCATTTTGAGACCATTAATTATTCTTCATTCAAGTAATCGTTTTACTAATCATATTCACACATGAGTCATGCACATTTGATGTATACTGTTATATTAGTACATAATAAGTGATATCATGCATATCATGATGTACATGACTTTCGAAAACACGTTCATTTCTGAGTGTATTAGACTATCTAATTTAATCTTATTTTATTTTCTGACTGATGTTACGTGCTGCTATTTCTGTCATATATTATAATTGTACCTATTTTTTGTTCGCTGAAAGCAACTTCTACTGAAGCATCTAAGTCAATAACCATAATAATAATAATTATTATTATGATTATAAGTAAGAGAATAAAGATGAGATAAAATTATTTACTACTATTACTACTACTAATTATAATGAAAAACAATATAGGCATTTGTTTCGTAAGAATAAGCATGAACCAGTAAGAACAATCAGCTTAGATTCATATAAAATTAATGTCAATTTAGTAATATAAATAAATGCGTCTTTAATGCTGAAAACATTTTTCAACACATAAACTGTCCATATTTTTTTATTAATTAAATGTTTTGCCGAAAACACTCTTTAGCAAAAGGAGCGAAGCCAAACAAGGGCTCTGCATTCAGAGTTGGAGGACTCAAATTGACACTCATCGAGTTTCGAATGTATCAATCGACGACCCTTGCTACATCAAAATAAGAGTTTATAATTTGAGTCTACTACTTCTAGTTTCTCTCCACTATTGGCACTAAATGCGGACCCACATTCGTCTTCGCTAAAATGTCTACCGCTGAAAAATGTTTCACGTAAAACATTTAAAGTAGTAAATATATATATATATATAGTGGTCTAGCGCTTGAATTTGGACCTCAATGGACATGGGTTCAAATCCCACCACCGGCACTAAAATGCGGGCCCACGTTCGGCTTCAGTAAAATGTCTACTGCCGAAAGATGTTTCTTGTAAAATATCCAAAGTAATAAACATAAAATAAATAAATAATTATAATATTTTTTTAATCATATTATTTTTTTAAAACGGTAACATTCAAAATTGGCAATTGTCTAGACTGATTAACCTTTATGGGTCATTAAATTTCGTTAAATTGGAGACAGAATTTTTGAAATGTGATAAAAACACATCACCGGCGTATCATGTTTCCTATATCAAGCATAAGTGATAGTAATGATACTCTTTGTTTGTAATTGTACAATATGTTACAATATGTACAATAAGCTATGCGATTGGACTAATTTGATGTAAATTATAAATGAATTTGTCAAAATTCGAAATAATTATTCACTTGCAACAAATTTGCTGAAATTAATTGACCGTCACATAATCAACAATTGAATAAATTCGTGCTATTTTCGGATGGCGTATAGTCATTGAATAAAAAAACCGTGATAAATCCGCGTTTCAGTCCATGCATATCAATGTGATTACTAATTGTAATTAGCATGATTTTTATTACAAAAAATGCATTGTTTTGAAACTAAAATAAATATTGTCAAATAGCGATGTTATGCAATAGACTCTACCGAGTCTACCAAAAAGAGTCAAGGTGTATTTTGTGATCAATTCGAAAATTTATTGTATAAGGTGCTCAGGCGGAACACCAAAATATTGGTCAAAGATTTCAATGCGAAATCAAACAGACAGAACTGTATAGTTTTTAAAGGCTATTGACATTAGTAGCATAAATGATAACGGTAATAGGTTGTCAACGTTAAGTATTCATTATGGAATGAGCGTTGGCAATACATACGCAAGTTAAAGTGATTTTTTTATCTTAACGAAAGTATAATAACTGTCTATATTTGCATTGGCACAAAATAGCTTCCTGCCTTGCAAGACTTGCATGCATAACACAGTGCGGTGGTGGTTGTAATCATGACGACTTTATAGTGGAAAAACATTGTTTTAAGTTGAAAACGGATTGCCTCCATCTGTGGCGGAGTCAGAAATAATAAACAGTATTATTTTATTTTATTACAAAAATAATAAATAATTTCTGGAAACAATATTATATCAATATTTACATTTTTGTTTGTATATCAATAACTTTTATTGGTGCAACGACTATAGAAATTACTATTCCCATACCATTGATATATCCACTCCTGACCCAGTCAACTTAGTTTCCATATTGGACCTTGGTTTCTTCCCGTAGTTTCGATCATGTATAATTGGTAATAAACGTTTTCCTCAGTACCTTACGTTTTTATTCACTACTTCAAGTAATCATTACAGACGTAGCTCTTGAGCAAATTAAAATTGAATGTCATGCTAATGAATATAGATATGACAAATTAAATGTGATTTAAAAAAAATTCAAAATTACTATACGTTGAATGAGTCATTATAAGGCACAGTTGTTACATGTTGTTACTGTAAGATGTCCAAATTAGTTCAAATAAATGCATGGGTCGAATGATACCTACATTCCTTTATCTCAAGTAATCTATCATATATGCACCTTATAAGGTGAATTTGATAAAGTCACCACAGAAATGCTTAACCATGGAGCTGATGTAATAACATGCAAAATTATTTATGTATCTAATGTATGGAATGATGAACAAATTGCTATGGATTGTAGGCGAGAAGTAATTGTTAAAGTATATATATATATATATATATATATATATATATATATATATATATATATAATATAAATCGAAAACTAAAGTTGTTGTCAGCGTACAAAAGGTAGTTACACTGTTATGTTCGAAAGTGTAACATGAGTTATTTAAATATGTATTTTTGTACTTGAATGGTAAATTAACAGATTTGGAATTTACATATGATATCGGTCCACTCAGTGAAATGATGCACAATATGGCAACACACCTCAGTCAGTGTTTATTCAGTCGTATTAAAACATAATCAATTGAATACAATTGTGTAAATTTTAAACTAACAAATGAAAAAACCCACTAATCATTAGAATACATATTATTATTATTATGGTTGATACATGTCAAAAATGAGAGTTAATCTAGTTTTAATATTTTTACATGTTCAACTTGCTGCAAATGAATGTTAACTGGGATAAAACAACGATTTTGGTAAAAAGTCCAAACGGAATTGTCGCCCCATTCTCTTCTGAGTGGTAGGGTTTTGTTATGTTCAGCTACGTATAACAAGTTAGCTATCAGTTTGGTATAATTTACAAAATAACCATTGCAGTTAACTATATCAAATATTAATATGACACCAAATGTTTGGTTTATGATTGTCTTATAAGCTGACATGCAAGGATGACAATTATTTTGAAAAAAACGATATTTCTGTTACATTCTTAAAAACGTAAAGTTAATTTTGTTGGCTTAAATGTAACAATAAATAGCAATATACTTAGTTCAATAGTTACAATCCAAATATTTTGGTATTACTGTAATAATAATCATGTATTAATTATATATTTATCTATTGTTAATAGTTGATTATTGAATATTTCGTAATGCTCGGATAGTAGTTGGTAGAACGTTAAACTGAATAATGAGTGGATTCGAGTACAACTACCGATACTAAATGCGAACCCTGATTTCGTTATGCTAAATGTTCCCTTGCCAGAAAATGTTTATTTTTTAAAATTTAAGCAGTAAAAACCGAATCATATACATATATATATGTAGGAGAGAGAGAGAAACCCGCATTTGGTACTATGATTAGCAATCATTTTCAAAAAACTATTATATTTCTCATTGTAAACGTCCTTTTATAAAATACATAAACATCTTGGTAATGTATAGAAATGACTTAACAAAATTAAAATATAAAAGCAACCTATATAATAGTAGGAGCACTGATGAATAGTCATTATATACATCAATATATACTTTCGTTTAGTTCAATTTTCATCTTTACATTGATCATAGGGACTAGCGAGCAATTAGCTTAATTTTTGAACATTCGTTTTGCACCCACATGCATTCTTCTAAATTCTTTTTCTATAATTATTTATAAGTTTGATTCATAGTTCTAAACATCACATCTCTTCTTTTTTCAACAAAGGTTCAACTTCAATTAGAACAAAGTTGATAAACGACAGACTACAATTGAACGAAACTTTTGATCATATTGTTCGTATAGTCAAAGTGTATACAAATATCATCCAAGGTATCTTGGCTTTTGAATCATTAACCCTCCAAATAAACTGCATGCAGTTCATGCAAAAAAAGTTGGTATGGCAACTTACTGTTTTTGTTCAAACTATAATTTAAGTACAAAATAATCCATCGCCATTCTTACTTCAAGGCCTAAAGTTGTTGAAATGCATGGAACTGAAATTCCAATGTCAACATGTCTGAAAATTATATTCTAAGTTGGACACGTTTATAAGTGTACATTCATTATGATTAAGTGCAACCGGAAAAGGTGGTAAAAATTAAAGTTAGTTCGGTAAGCGTGTATCATCGTCTGTAGGGGGACACAATAGGTAGACATCCAAGTTGCACCAGTTTGAACTATTTTCTAACTGTTAAGGTTATGTACGTACAATTTTTGGAGGTATTGTATTGGGGAGAAAGAAAACCGTTATATTGGATTGTAGTGTTTACCAACTGCGGATTAATTAGCAAAGCGAGGAAATTTATTTACAAAAATGTTTAGGTTGAATAAATGCGATCATAAGGAAGCAGCAATTAATAGTTTTTAATTTTCATTACTTTGAATATTTCGCGGAAAACATATTTCAGCCGAACGTGATCGTATTTAGTGTCGATAACGGAATTCGGACACGACCACCCAGGTCTAAATCGAGCGTTGATCATCATTGAAAGTGAAGTGGGGATGTTCATTGCTGACGCAAATGTTCAGTTTATTATCCAATATTATTGTTACACATATCAATATACCTACAATGGTTTAGCTTTTATTTTTTATTTAGTATTAATATTGACAAAATACGCTTTGTATACCTTCAAAAATATTGTGAAAAACTGTTCCATTCTTAATAGATAAAATTATTTTTCTATTTTACGGAAAACGCTTTCAAATTAAACAACTTCATTACCAGAAATGTTGAAAATGATTCGTTCATTATACAATCAAAGTAAGAGAAGCCGATGTTATAAGTTATAGTTCGCAACTACTACAAACGTTAGAATTCAATCGTGTCCCAAAAACTCACCTCCGTACGCAGATATCACCACGAATGTAGACCACTTTAGGAACTAACAACTGGAATAGTAAATGTAAATAATTTTGACGTGATCACCGTTTCATTCATATCTATACGGCATATAAAACGATCGACTTCCTGGTTGGTAGACGTCACCACTATTCGCAAAGATCGAGATGATATTTAGTCTCTCTTATGCCAAGGACTACATACGATATACATATACCAGTGAAAGTCCCTGCTACTTTCACCATCTAGTCCAGGAGGACATTAGTTAGGAATATCACCATTACTAAACTCATTAGTCAAATCCCAATAAAGTCTATAGAATAATAATCCGCAATAAAAAACGTGTATTTATATAAAATATGAATCTTGGAAAAATGCAATTATAAATAGAACATCCCCATTTTCTGGGTTTCGTGAACCAGAAATACCTCGCCCTTCAAGAGCAGACTGTTAGCATTCCTTGTGGACGCCAACCATTCACGTGCGCGGAAGGCAGCCAAATGCGAATAATAAGTTGGAGCAGGATATGATACGCTGCGTGAACACCTCATGTAGAGGTGACATAAAGCGTAAGTAAACATTTGCAGTGCATCCGATCTCCAATTACTATCATCGTACAACACATGATAATGAGCGGGTTTAGAAGTGCCCTTTTGAAAATAATAGAATAATCAAAAAAGAAAACTTACCTGAATGCCCTCGTGAGAACAAAGATAAAAATCAAATTCGCGATGATGTGTAATATGTGTGTCAACCACTGTCCCGGGATCCACATTGCGAGCACTACATATTAGCAAATTATATTTAGACTCACTTTGGATTGTCAGGCAAAAAGCGAATATGATGCCTTTTTTGAACGACGATGTACGTGATGGCTGGCTCTTCCCCAGGCCTAATTTCTCGACATGCTGCTTGAATTGCAGCTAATTCTTCAGTTAAAACATTTAGGAATTGCCCTTCGGACACACCGTCGCGATAAATAATCATCCGCTTCGGAAAACGACCATTGGTTGTTCTCAAAAACATCTATAATAAATGAATAAACATATGTCTCACCTTGAGTAACTCAATGACCATAGACTTCATGTCATCAATGATCTCGCGAATCTTTTTATCAGAAGGGCTGTTAGTCAGCTGTTGACGAACAACTGCTCCATAACGAACCAAATCTGTTGACACGCTACCCACAAGAGCGGCAATGGACTTGCGAATGCCACCATCAGATTGCGTGGGCGACGGATGAGTTACGTCTGCTCCAAGGACCATCGTCAGTTGACTGTCGTCCACCACGTCCATAACGCGCCAATTATAACCTCCTAGTTTGCCATTGATTTTAAGCATAATGTTGCCTGGTGAGAAATGGAACAATCAAGATTTGTCTTGTCAAAACATTTCCACAGTAGATACACCCAATTCATTCAAGATGAATCGTCTAGACTTCAACCAATAAGCGTAGACACCAAGGCACTTCATCAAAAGTAGCCGACTTTATGCAATGCACACATTACAGCCCAATTATAAATACAAAATAATACTGATCAACTAACCGAATACATTTCTTTTCGCTATTGTGGCCGCCCTGATACATTGCGTACGTATACCCAGTTCCAAATCGCTAAGTTGTTTTACAGTGGAGTAGTGAGAATCATCGTACATAATCATCACGGCCAGTTCACAGCCCTGAAATAAACAAAATAAACAATGTATTCATGATACGCACCACGTGCAGTAATGTTGTACACCAAAAAACAGAGACATACCTTTTTGCTCAAATCTTCCAATTGGCGCCTGACATTCATTTCTCTTGGAAATACCATGTTCGTCCTATCAAGTCGAACACCCATCATACTGGCAGCCCTGGGTAATTCCCTCAAAATTGTCTCAATATCTCGGTTGGTATTCTACAAACCAAATATAAAACATGTGCATATTATCAAAAATAAAATAGTTCAATTTTATCAGCCCTTGAAACTGCAAAGTTCAAGATAATAAGGTAGAACTACAAATCAGGGTAAGATAACAAAACCTCATGATAAATAAAAGCTGGTGGCAAAGCCACATTATTAGTTCCAAGTTCTCAAAGCATCTCGAATGCAATATTAAAAGGAATAACCTCATTGTTGGGATGAGTCCAGTCGAACCATGACGTAACCATAACACATAGAAAAAACAGAATTTACCATGCGTGGAGCAACGGCGAGTAAAGCCCACGAAATGGAATTGCCGTCTTTGGCAGGCTTGAAAAAATTTGGTGTTTGCCAGCTACCAGGTTTCAATTGTGTTGTGGCATTTGCAAACGAGGCTCTGGGAGTGGCCAACACTCGAGCCGACACGTTATTGGGATCAGGCGAAGACTTCAGTTGAAGTTGTCTGACCAAAGGATTATTTGGCCTGCAAAACATGTAACAACAATCATTATTAGACTAATAATTTTTAGAACGGACAGATAAGCAGAACTAACAGTGTCACAATTGGATCTTGCATGTGTAAATAAGAGATTGCACTACCGTTGTTTGGGTTGACACGCGGTAGGAAAGTGAACCAAAACGAACGTTATTGCTGATATTAACAAATTGTTGAAACTGGTAAAGTAATATCTTTATTGAAAAATAGAGCGGGAAAGGTTTAAAAGGGTTGCTAGTTTCTTTTATCAGGATATAAGATAGCCTGGTTCTGTAATTTGAGTTAGTGATCCTTGTTATTTTAAATCTAGAATGCACAGTGCATAAATATAGTACTACCATGATTCAAGTCCGATATATGGAATTATAAATCTACATACAGGCTGTTCAAGTTAGTTTCGATTTCAAAAATGGGATATAGACTACCAGTTTGCATCTTCAAAAATAATTAAAAACCACAAATAACCACGTACGGAAGCAAACGATTTGCAAACTGGTTTAATTCCCTAAATCTTTCTTGCGGTCGAACGGCTGCACACCGAATCACTTCTTTGGCAACGTCACTTTTGGACGCATTCGGAGACTGATACGGTAAAACAATTAACAATTCCATTGGTATGAACACGTCCCGTTTTGGATTAACCTTGACACAAAGCAACTCGGGATATTTGAGCGTTATACTGTGATGTTCTTTAAAATATTGAGCAATAGTTTGCTTCGTTTCTGGGATTATCATCTTATCAGACCCCTCCTTCGAAACATCATGAATGGTAAAACGCCTACTGTAGAAGTTGCCGGATTCGCTCTTGTAATATTTTGTAGTTTCCACGCGTATACCATTAATTGCTTTGGAAACGGCGGCTTGCATATTGGATAAACCGTCGCCAAACTTTTCATATAAAACGTCGGCAAGATTTCCGGCTGTAAAAAAAGCCTTGCATGTCTAAAACAAAATTACAGAAAATTGCAATACATACCATGTCTATGACAGCTCGTACTTTCCATTGAGGGCGAACACTGACGATAAATCCCTTGTGAATTGAAAACAGTTTGTCAGCGACAACCTTTACTGGTGTATTCAAATACAATGCATTGCGACCAAGTGATACAAAATCACCTTTGACAATATTTTTCAAAATGCAATCTAGAAGACGAATACTTTCCTAAAAAAACAAAGACAAACATAAGAGATACCCCCAAACAAAAACAATGCATGAAAGAGATGTACATAGCATCTTGTCAGTACAAACCTATAATGAACAATTCTTTCGATATAACTGTTAATTTAAAAGCAAATCCTAGATTTTACAACCGGTGCATTACCCAAAAAGGCTAAAAAAACAGTGGTTTTAGCAAACGACCCCTTTAGAAATCCAATAACTGTCAATGGTAACCCACTCCCTGTAGTTGATGAATTTACGTACCTAGATCATAGATAATAAAGGATCTGGCTCTTCTCGGGTGCAGCCTTTGGGCATTTAAGTAAACCTTTATGGAACAAAAGCAATATTTCCATTAAAAGCAAGATCAGAATACGAGTTGAGTGCGTTCCATTCTACTTTATGCATGCGAAACTTGGACTCTCATCTAAATGGATACACAAAAGCTTGTTCATCTTAAGCAAAGCTGTTCAAGATCCATATTGTTTCACTCGTTGTCTTCTATTAAAAGAACTCGTCTAATAACTAATAAAATATTTCGACCATTCCCATATATTTGTAAGTCACTTAACATTTATTGGCCATGTGTCTCTAGCACAAAAGAAAGACGATTAAAATGGATTGGCCATGTTTACGCACACTCCAGTTATGGAAGCCTATCCATTACCAAATGGAAAAGGTCAGGCGGCCAACGGAAAATTTGGACGGACATTGTAGCATGCGAATTCGGGATTTAAATAACATTTAATGTCAGCACACCTTAAGAGTCGTTCATTAATTGCATATTGCAAAAGTTGATGTTTTTGCAGACGTTTTGGTATTTGGACTCTTCTGTGTGGTAATAACCGGTGGGGTGCTTTTTCTTTAATATTCCTTAACGAAATAGAGTATGTATTATGAGGAAGTTAAGGCGTAGTACATCCATCTGGCAAAATGTCTTTAGCACAAACCACACTACAAATCCTATTAACAATTGAATATCTTGATTGGTTCCTCGTTCCATATACTAGTTTAGAAATAAAAAAATAA
The DNA here is from genome assembly GCA_025895645.1 of Cardicola forsteri. NCBI lineage: Eukaryota > Metazoa > Platyhelminthes > Trematoda > Strigeidida > Aporocotylidae > Cardicola > Cardicola forsteri. Next base: position 169,983 of record JAKXYG010001158.1, read on the forward strand.
TCCTGAAACTTTTGCATTTTTATGTAAAGAAAGATTGAAGTCATGATTACTTAAAAAGTTGTTAAACCTTTACACGTGACGCCACACATACTTGAGGCATATCTGTTGACGTGCCATTCGGATTTTCGATGTACATACGCAGATCAGCTGTAGAAACGACCTGCACACGAACAATGCGATATTTGAGCAATAATTCGTCTCTTCCAAGCGGATCCTTTATCTTTAATTCACGAATTTGTTCGGTTTCCGAAACTCCTGGTATTTCTTCACTCGAATAAATTATATGTCCACCATCGTAGATAGCATTAATTGATGTCAAACTAGATTAAGAAAAAGGAATATATTAACAAAAGCCACAAGTTTGTAATGTCTTATGTATCTTATAGAACTTACGTTGTCATAATCTGAGCAAGGAAAGCTCGCTTTTCTCTTGGTGGCACTCGAACTTCTATTTCCTTTCCAGCCGAATCTGTCCTATAAACTCCTGCCGCATCAACAAAGTACATGTTAAAAACTTTATCCGAGTATGACATATCCCAACAATTGACAACAATATTTACTTTTCTTCCCAGAGTACCTCCTCTATCGGGACGAGATGGAGGCCTTATTGATCCCGGATCAACACGTCGACTGATGGATAGTCTGTGAACGAGGTATTAAAAAATTTGTCATTAAAAAAATAACACTGAATGCTCGTACGCTGGTCTCCAACCATAAATAAAACATGACTTACTTCACCAATTCATCAACCACAGTTCTGAAAATGGAGAAAAAAGAACAAAATGAGACACATCACAGACAAAGGTTTAAGTTATAACTGGTAGTCCAAAATAAAACTTACGAAGCACCATCATCCTTGGCTTTCACAGCCTTCGAACGCTTCTTCTTTTGCCTTGCTGATTTTGGTTCGGAATCCTGCCCTAAATGCGAACCTTCTGCTTCCATTTCCCCTGTTAGGATGTTCTCAGCTGGTATGGTATCAGGAGACCTATACATAAAGATTGAAAGTTGTAATAATTATATTTACACATGAACGTGAGTAGAAATATGGCTTCATAAAACTTACACAATTTCCGACCGTTCAGGTGGAATGGGACTTCTAGGACGCTGAGGCCGCATAGGTCTAAATTCATACAGAAAAACGTATCAATTGGTACTGTTCATATATCAACAACTACATTGTTATCAAAATACGTTGTCCATTTTAGACTATAATCTTCTTACTTATCTTACGCTAACATCAACAAATATACCAAACGGTACCAGAAACATCCATTGCTGAAAAATCAACCAAACCGTCAGACTTCTTTACGATTGTCAACCTTACACTAACTGTACTGTCTATTAAGTGTCCTATGTGGATACTTACAGCCATTTGCGAAGACAAAAGGTATGTGTCCTGGATGCACTACGTGAAAAAGGGACAGTCAGTAACATCACCATCGTCGAGACATCTTTATCCATAGCCTAGTCTCAAATTACAAAACACTGATGACACATGAAAAAGTAATTTAAATTATTCAAATGATAACGAGATACTAACCAACAAAAACTGACACTAATTATAATAAATATTCCTGGCAAATAAAATTACTTGTTATAAATCCGGTACAAAGTAATATTATATCAGTCACTTACTGAGACCTCACAGATGGTGGAGGACCATATTGTCGGGGCCGATCGCCCGCAGGTTGGTATCTATAATATATATAATATATATTTTTCTGGTATACAAATAAGTACATGGAACCTAAAAGTATAAATAAGGAATGCATTCAAAATATCAAATAACTATATATATATATTCCTGATTCTGTTTATATTTAACGCAATGTTTATTCAAAATAACACCAAAAAACGAAGATACCGATGTAATTCAAATTCCACCTTCACTGATAGGTGCAAGCATAATATATAACTAAGGAGTTAACAAGTCTTCAAGTCGACATAATTCGTTATTCTACGCTTGTTTTATAAAATCTAGCGTCGCAATATAAAGTCTACGAAAAAAAGTTGATATAAAACGATTAAAATTCCGCTAACTTTATTTACTTACGGAGGTCTGGCAGGTGGTGGACCCCATTGACGTTGTTGACCCAGCGAAGGAAATTGTCTAAATGGATAAATTAATTTTAATCCAAAATAAAGTACTGAAACATCACACAAATAATCAATCTTGATACACAAAAATACAAATTTTGTTAAAAAGAATGATAGATACTGGTACTATTAATCGCTCATAAATAAAACTGTCATATCTATGTGGAAATCACAATAGCCTTGAAATACTCTAAAAGCTAATATTCCATAACTTACTCGCTAGGACATGGATTGTACTGGGGTCTGACCGATCCTCTTCCAACGCTCGGTGGTGGTGCTCTAAAACATGTACATAAAATGGATACTTAACATATGTAGACATAGAGCACACTTATACACCAATAAAAAACCAAGGCGCACAATTAACAACGCATACCTTTGTAAAAATGAGTGTGGTTCCTCATAAAAACTGTAATGCAAAACAATAGGTGCACACGCCAGTTCAAATAAGTAATAATAATGAATTGTCAATATACATTGTATATATACATATATATATATATATATATATATATATATAGCACTTTTCACACCTATAAACGCAAATTATCATATTCCTAACCCTACGTGACCAAAAACAGCACCACACAAACGAATAGAACATTAGAAATGTGAATCAAATCAATAAAACGTTTTTTACTAAAATAGTAATCTATCCAGACCCTGACATCTAGAGGTACAATCACCATAACCGCAAAGTTCCTTACTCATATGGATAATTTGATTCGCGACCATAATCACCTCTGCAAAAACCGTTACCGTTTCTCCTTTAAACAAAAGCAAACAGTGGTCACAATCGAATAAATAAAAAACATCTATACGAATACATACTTCTCATAACAAACGCCACCAACAAATACATAGATCTCATAACAAACGCCACCATCAAATACATAAATCTCATAACAAACGCCAACAAATACATAGATCTCATAACAAACGCCACCAACAAATACATACTTGTCACAAACAAATTTGTAATACATCAAATAACAAAAAGCCCAATTTTACAAACTGCGACACGCTACAGATAAAAATTTTTACTCATAGGGAAAAGATATTTCGTGTTCACGGAAATCTCTTAGATGACCACCGTGTCTACACAAAAAGTCAAATGAGCAATTAAATGACAATGAACCAAACCAAATAAATTTTTGAACATTTTTACTTATGTTCAATGATGTCTTTAATGGAAAACATTGTCAGACATAGGATTGCACAAGAACACTTATCAACAGATACCACACAATCCTCCCTAAATTATGACAGAAAATAGCTCACTGAAATTCCTGTGGATAACAAGGTCCACGACTCCATTCTTCCTTTGTATAACCATTTCTAGATTAAGACAAAAACAATTACACCTATAACAGTTTAATCAACGAAACACCCTAACATAAATGTCAAGCACACAGACTATCAAATTCATCATTCAAAAAGGAAATACACAAAACCAACCAATCCACAGATTAAACACAAAACAATTTTAATAGAAGCAATTATATAGGGCTGTTAAAATGTAGGAATTTGCTATAAGCACTTCATAGTTGAATATACTCATTTTAGCAGAAATTGTGAAATTAACCAAGAAATAAAATCGTCGGAACGTAAAAACTAATATAACTTGTTTGAATAGTAGAGAACAACTAGCCCTGCATTCAACCAGTCTCACTTAATAAGTAACATAAATATCTGATGTCTTTCAGTACGACTTACGTACTTAAAGGGAACTTGCAACGTAGTTGATATATATTCATCGACCAATAGATGGATTATATAACAAGGTTGGCAGGCACAACCACGCAAAATAAATGGTAATTACTTTTTCTTGTTTACATGATCGTTATAACAATGCATAAATGAAAACTATTCAATGAATATATTAGATACCTTAAATTGTACCGGAGATAATTACGCAGTGGAACAAGTAACGCACAATATAAAAAGCAAAAACTACATCAAATTACATTTAACACAAAATTGCAAATTCCGTAACTGACAGAATCAGGTGGTAAAAATGTAAAACTTACTCATAATCGTGGGGATTAAACATCCCGTTATCTCTAAAACCATTCCTGTAAAAACAAGATCAAAAGCAATCAGTACAGGAGCGGGCATTAATCATTGAAACGCCTGTGCAGATCTATACTTACCTAGCACTTGGTGGAGGACCAAAACCACGCCCGCGATTTCCTCTTTGATGACCTCTAAAAAGAGAAACACATACATAAATAAAAAAGAAATAAAGGTCAATTAAATTTATGCATAAACTGAATGACCAGAGAGGCCTACCTATCAGACATCACAGCGAGAACAAGATAATTAGAAAAAATAATGCAACTCCTACAAATATACTTTAACACGTTTAAACAAATTCACTAAAACCATTTTATAATATATAAAAATTAATTTTAAAATTTAATTTTATTATTTATTATTTTTAAATTTTTTTGTTTATTGGAGCCATAAACTTATAAAAATATAAAAATTAATTAATTTATAGTAGATTGTGTGGTTAATTTTGATTTTTGTATTTTTAAAATATGGATTTAAAAATCTAACTTTTATGTTAACGTAATGACTTAATAATGGGGTTTTAAATATAATTGCTGTCCTTTATAATTTTAGAAGGACCACGAAGACAACACCTATCAACACAGAGGACGCCAGACTTTGTTTAAATGAATAATTGATATAGTTATAGTTGTTAGAATTGTTATGCTTATGAAAATAATTGATGTGGTCGCATGTGTGTATATATATTTGTACAGTTACTATTGAAATACATAAGTGATTTAGTTCTTTTATTTTCTGACTCACTGGGAGTTTATATAATTACTAATTAATTAATAATCCTTTTAATTTGGATTAGTCAGACTACGGCATTCTTACGATAACAAACTAATTAATATTAGAAAACATACATAGAATTTGACTAATGTCCAGATAAAAACACGGATTAATTATTAACAGCTGCTTTCCCAATTCACGGATAGCGTATTCAATCTGAAGAAATATTACGTAATTGGTTCCGAAACCCGAAACTTAAAAAATAAAATTTCTTTAATTTACATTATTGTTATACAATGATTGAACAAAATGAAAGTGATTCATCAATTTTTCTTCAGATTATAACCCGAATCATGAGGATTCTTGAGTCTATATTTCACAAATTGCGTTAAGAATTGCACCAATACCCATAGCCACTTCGCCTGAAAAATTTATTATAGATGATGAATTATTAGCTTTAACTTCCCAAAGAATTGCAAGTTCCAACTCTAGCTCGCATGTTTAAAAGAAAAACTGAAAAGTTGGTTTTCGACAGCTGCATATTAGGAAAAGAAACGGATGTTGTGCTAGCATTAGTAATGTTACAACTACTATTTGTGGCAATCTGTAGTACAGATATATGTCTGAAAAGGTTTTATTACCGTAAACAGCAGTCAAAGGAACTTACTGTTTAGTATATATTTGAGGTAAGACGACTAGCAAAGGAGGCTTTTAAATCTGAATCAAAACAAAATACAGAATATTTACAGATGATTCAGATTTCTAGAGGAGTTCGTTATCTGGCAGTAAAGAAACGTTTTCTACCAAATCACACTAATATTAAAACCAGATTTCTGCAAATGTAGCGTATTTTTTATAAATTAAAATTGTAATTAACGTTTTAATTATTTAAATGTAAAACTATTATTATAATTATAGTTCTGGAGTTTGTAACGGTTACAATTTTTGCAAAACATTGTACCAAAAAAATATAATATTATTAATTATTAAAATTTAATTAGTGGTTTAAATGAATCAGCATGACAGAAATGGGGTATATACAATAAATGGAATAATAAAGATAGATAAAAAAAGATGGAGACAAGAGACCATAAGTGTGTACAAAAATTGTAGGACGGTTTTAATATAAATAACAGTAATAATATTAATACTAATACTAATATTAATACTACTACTACTACTACTACTACTACTAATAATAATAATAATGACTGTAAAATCTAAATTACTGCTTAAAAAGCACCAATAAATTAACTTGTAAATTTTTTATTATTATTTGGTTGTTTGTAACTATGTGTTGATTTGGCACTTGTTTGAAATTTGACTGTAGATGATGTAAATGATAATATTCTGCTTGTATCACCACCCATAATTTCTTGAAAATGCCTTAACACACGGATATACGTTAAGGCTTTTTCGTCTTTAATTAGAGAATGCATTACTGGAATTAATTTTCCATTGGAGTCAGTGACTACCAATGCAACCAATAAAAAACTAAAAATTGTAAATTATAATAAATACTCACTGATCTTTGTTCGTGTTTTAAGCTACATCCAGGCAAATATTTTCTGGGAAGGCTTTATAATATTCTCTTTTTTGATAATGACAAAAACTTATGACGGAATAGTTGTCTCCATTCCGTTTATAAGTAACCAGGCCTACCTCACCAATGCGATCTAAAGTTTCAGGTACACCAGGAATTCCTGCAAATTATAATAAATTTAATCATACTTTTACAAAATTTGGCTCTTATATTGTAGACATTCTTTGCAGTGCTTTCTTTATTAAATTTGTCTTTAATGTTCTTCTGTACACTACTGACTGAATGGTGGGATAAAATTACTTTTACTTTTTCTTGTTCCGAAGAAGTGAGCCGACGTCGTTTTGGAAACAAAAAACCTCTGCCTTTAAAACAATATGATTGTAGTAAAAATTACGTCTACAAATCAAATACTTCTTGTCCTTCATAAATCTTACGATAAATTTTGCAGGATAACCTGTACCTTTTGACCTAAGGAAAATATAAACAATTTAACTTACTTCGTCAGCCATTCAGTAGTATTTTTGAATTTTTGCATTTAACATTTGGAGCACTTAAAATGAACAAATTTATAAGCATGAAGAGCGTCATCGTTACGTTTTTTTAAACGGAAGTGATAGTAATCAGAAAAAATATCTTTTTCAAATTTTTTGATAAGTAAATCTACTTCAGTCCAAATATTGTATCTAACTTCCATCCACTCCATAGTTAGCTAAAACAAATACTATAAAAAAATCATGCGGAGACCAAAAATTTAACGTTACACATTAAATTAAAATATTACATAATTAATAAAACCATAAAACATGATCAACCAATCAGAGGTGGCCTTAACATCAACCTATCAAATTAGTCCATGTTAAATCCATTTTAAACCATAAGTACGTGATATCTAGTACTTACCTTGTTGTTATTATTGTAAAACATTAGTTGTTCTTATTGATAGTTTATTGTATTCTATATTACTATTATATACATGTTTATCTTATGTATATTGTTGTAAATTTAAAAGTTACAGGTTACAGGTTGGTTCACGAGTTGAGTAGGAGACAATCTCTTTTTGATCCTCGGTTCAGATGTATCGACATTGTCGTATTAAGAAAAAATAAAAATTAAACAAAATCGCATTTATATCAATATTGTATTGTAGAACCAAACGTCAACGATTATCATTTTATTAATCAAGAATATTTTATATTTGTGAGTTTAACTTCAGCGGATTTTTGAAGAACGTTTATTGAGTAATAATAAAAAAAATTTCTGCAAGTAAAACAAACGTAAATTGGCAATAAGGGCGTTTGCTTACAGATATTCCAGCTTAATCAAACAAGTCAATTGTAAGATACAGAAACTTACAATGGCAAAGCACAATAGTAATAATAATAATAATAATAATAATAATAATAATAATAATAATAATAATAATAATAATAATAATAAATAATAATGATAATAATAATAATAATAATATTAATAATATTAATAACAGTAATGAAAATAAAAATAAAACTAATATTAGTAAAATTTATAATAGTATTTGCAGTAGCAATAGTAGTAACAAGAAAAATCAATCTAGAACAAAGCAATTTGTATTCAAACCGTTATGTTAATTATTTTTTCATACAAATTAGCTATTTCTGATGACTACGTTTTCTGTACCAATTTTGTTAAACCGTATTTGCATTCCAATAAACTGACTACCTTTATACTGTTAGTAAACAATAATAACCATGCATTCAATGGGCTGTTATTATAAAATAATTAATCTACACTAATTTTTAAACTAGCATTTCTATTTGTCAATTTTATAGTGTAAATGTTTTTATACTTGACAAAAGGTACACCCAATGATTACCCTTCATTTCCTCTTTTGGTCTCGGATGTATAATGTTGAATAATCAACTTTTTCTATTCAATATTGTGCTATTATTTGATATTATTGAGTAACCAATACTAACATAAAAATTCTTGAAAAACAATTTGATCTGCAACACGTAGACTAATTAAACGACACCGCTGGTCTTTTCAAATTAGAGATTTAGCTGACGCAGCACATCGAATGCAACCACTAGCAGTTTAATGAAACATAAAGGCATATCGACAACGCTTATAAAATGATAAAATAATTTTTTATTACTAGTATTTAATAATTATTTTGAAAATTGGTATAATTATACTTATCACATAAACAAAAAAAGTGTATCTACATAAAACATGTTATGTGCTCCATACGTTTTAAAACAACAAAATATAAGTAGAATAAATAAAACAAACAATAATATAGAAGATACATCATTTATAAACTTTGCAAAATAATTTAATGATGAGATAAAGGTTTTAGTAAATAATGTATTATTAATTATTTTTTAAATATTAACTTAACATGTGTTGAAACAGTTAAAAAAATCTTATTTGTTTATAAAATTGTCTTAACATTTATTAACTCAAAATTGTGTTAATACTTATTTTTTGACGTAAACAATTAATTCCAGTTTCAAATAAGTGATCCTGTTTATGTACAAACTAATTAAAACTGATTTGTTAATGCGTAGGTAAAAATTTATTAGATATTATATTTTATTGTTACTTTATTAGTGATTGGACATTAGGAAAATATAGTATTTAATGCTATCTTTTTTGTGCTTACCATGTATTTAATGAAATTGATTTTTTTAGTTGAGTGATTGCAGAACCATCATTCTTATTGAAACAATATTACATATGTGTACAAGAATTATTAAAAAACATTAGAAATTGTTTTTTATTAATTTTTATTAAAAATTTGTTGGCGGTGTCAAGTTAAACCTAAAAATGTAGAAAGTAGTATAAAACCTATCCGACTCTGTATTGTGAACGTTCAATATTTGCCAACCGTTCAAATTTAAACTTTATTATTACAAACCTTTAGAGTTTTAAAAATGTGCACTACAATTTTATCAAAGTTTAATGCTTACCAACTATTGAAATTGAAATTTAACATTTACGAATTGTTGGAGTTTAAAGCTTAATTCTACTAAATTTTGGAGTTTTAGAAACTTGTCCTACAATTCAATAATTTCTAACTTTTTAGGGTTTGTTACTAAAACAACTGTAAATGATATTAGTTTTTATCAAAATGCCAAAAGGTATATTATTAAAGGTATTTAAAACATTATTTAGTTGCGTTATTTTTAATGTTAGTCTTCAGAATACCGATTGGGATCCAGTGACAATAGTGGATTGCTTTTCTTATAATCATGTTTGATAGTGGAATGAATAATTGTTTTAATAATAGAAGTGTTAAGTTGTAAAAATTAAAAAGATTGAAACAAGAAATGGCTTTAATAAAACTTGAATTTAATTTAAATGTGGGTAATAATCAATTTGCAGGTGTTAGTGACAGTGATTAATAGTTAGAAACAACTATAACAACTTTAACATGGATAGTCAATTTAAACTGCATATCTTACATTACCAAATTATGAATGTTAACAAACACAGCAAACGTTTATCTACCTTACTATGCTTACCTAAGTTACTTTTAGTAAAACCTTTAAAGAGGCTCTCAAGGCCAAAGTACTTAAGATTAACAAAAAGAAGAAAAGGCGAAAGTTGAGACTTTGTTTCAGCTCCTGTAGGTAGTTTAACGGATCCATTTAAACAGCGTTCTGTGTGACTAATATATATATATAATAATAAAAATTGTCTCCATTAAAGATAATTTATTATGTTCCGTGGAAATTTGTACATCTAAAGGTGTACTTAACAGAAATATTAGGCAACTTTTTGTATTTCAGAGCAGGTTGAAGTCGAACGTCATGCTCTAGACCACCCGACATAATTCAATACGACGTCCACATGCAGATCAACCGTCCACAAAATTATACAGATTACCAATGCATTTATTATTATCAAAAGTACACATTGGCAGTACAGAATACTATACAAACAGGTTAATCAATGTTAGTAGAATTTGTTGTAGATTAAACAAAATATTAATAATTTTGCACGTTTTATCGTATAACTTATAGACGGTGAGTATGTTGTCTAAAACCCAGTTTGACAATCTCGTTTTATTCAATTTTTTAAAACAAAAATTATTGAAGGAGAAACAGAATATATTAAATTTATTCTTTTTTTAAATGTCCAATGAGGCAAGTTTAGCAAAACAATTTCCACAAACAAATTGAACCAAGAGATTTATAAAGCCAAGATTCAGATTGTACTTTGTACTCTATTACATTTCATTGTTAGTTGTTGCCATTATAAGCAAAAACGCTTTTCCAAAATGTGTGTTTTAATGCAAATAGAAATTGGTAATGACGATGTTGAAAGTAAATTGTTGTAGCTACATGTTAGTTTTTTTCAATGCAATTGTCTCTTATGGTCAGTTTTTTCCGATTATACTTTTTTAATTTATAAATAAAAACTGTAACGTACATCTAAGCATTACAGTACTTTTAGCAGTTGATTAGTAGTCATTTAGCGTTGACTATGCACGCTTAAATTAATAGTCAACAGTTTTTAGTTTTAAATACCAAAATAAAATTTAAAATATTACATTATTCTTTACATATACAATTTACTTCTTTTTTGTATGCATTTTTAAAGTAAAATAATTTAGTTTAAAAAATCTACTACAACTAATTAATAGAATTATATTGAAAGATTGGTTACAAATATAAACAAACAAAAGCTTTAAAAATGCATTATTGGGGTTGGGGGGAAATAATTAATGGATATTCATACTTTAATATATTAGTACGCCAAGATTTTATTTTTTACTTGCGTTTTTCATTTTCTTGATGATACTTTTTATATTGTACATTATGTTTGCAAAAGACAGTTGTTTATTTTATAAATAATATCATGCATACCTTAAAATAAATTCAAATTATTTGAACTAATTTTATCGTTTATTAATATCAAAAAAATTAATTACATTAAGGTTAAGTAATTTTAAACGTTGAGTATATTAAAAACTTTAAAAACATTTTTACAAGTTATTTTTACGTATACATTGTAGGTGTACGCCATATGGTACAAATGTATTTATAAAATGACAGTTGAATTGAATAATTTGATTCGTACGAATAGGTAAGTTCGAGTGAGCCAGTGTTGAAAAGCACATGCCACACATGGCCGTAAGTAGTTTGCAATTTGTTTTTTACATGTTCTACAATGTTTTGCAATCGATTGTCAATTGTATCGCTTTCTTCAAGTGCTGTTTCCAACATCCTAAATATTTCACTTTCCATTTTGGGTAGCATACAGCTTTTTACAATTTTTATACTGTTTGACTTGGACTTTATTTGAATCTTTGTTACTGGAACTGCATCTTTTATTTTATTTGTTGTTTTTGGTGATGCTAGCAATACTTCTTCTTCTTCAACATCATCGTAAAGTATCTTGGATTTCGATGGTGTTACGACCACCTTTTCTTCTTCGACATTATCGTAAAGTATCTTGGATTTCGATGGTGTTACTACCATCTTTTCTTCTTTGACATCATCGTAAAGTATCTTGGATTTCGATGGTGTTACTACCATCTTTTCTTCTTTGACATCATCGTAAAGTATCTTGGAGTTCGATGGTGTCACTACCACCTTTTCTTCTTCGACATCATTGTCAAGCATCTTGGATTTCGATGGTGCCACCACTACTTTGTCATCATCGTAAAGCATCTTGGAGTTTGATGGTGTTACTACCACCTTTTCTTCTTCTTCATCATCATCGTAAAGCAACTGGGCTTTTTTAGCGACAATTTTGCTTAAAAAGAAAACGATATGCAACGTAGTCATGTATTAATAATATCGTTTCATTTATTATTGCTATTATATATCTATATGTTATTAAAAAACTTTTTATTATTTATAATATAGCAAAAGTATTGAACAATTATTTTTCATTGTTATCTATACAATATTCAGAAGCAGTAAAAACATTGATCTTCTATTTAGACCGATACATTACAACATATTGCAAATGCAACAAATAAATATAAATATATAATGTATATTCTACTATTTTTATTCATTAATTTAATGTTTTATAGAAAATAATCTTCAGAAAATGGACATTTAGTAAAGTCAAACAAGAGCCCGTTTTTAGTGTATATAGTAAGATTCAAACTCATTTCTACTCAGCTACAAATTTAGCGCCTCAGTCATATATATACTGATGTATTGAAACAAGGAAAGTGAATGTGGTTAAGTGGTGAAAGTTTAGATTTTATAATTGAGACATAAAGGAATTAAGAAAAAATAACAATTTTGCATTTCTTACAACTTACGAACTAAATTTAAATTTTGGAATAACAGTTTACCAACTTAGTTAGCTACTGCATTATATGTTATAGTTTTATGTTTAATAAATGTAATTGTGTTTTGTTTAACCAAATGGTACTTTTTTGTTCAACATTCTTGCCAATAATAATAAAAAGTATCCTCAATAGTTGGACCCTAGAGACTGAACATGTAAGAATAACGAATCCACCATTTAAAAAATGTTAATACTAAAAATAATAAAAAAGAATTTTTTTACAAAACTACCAAAAACTGTACAAAATTTAAACGTTTATTTGGTGTTCAATATCTTGCTAAAAATAAAATAATTTGAGCTACATTTCGTTTAATCTTATTCTCTTTAGAGAGGATTGGAACTAGACCAATCTAAGCAGTCTAAAGTCTGGATAAAAGATAAGCGTTTCCGGCAATAAAAACCCTTGTACCAAAAGTAGCATGGTTAGTATGGTTTAAAATGATTCAATAATAGCTGAGGCGTCCGCATTAAAAACGGCACGCATATTTGTTACTTGAGTTGTTTGATAAATTGGCAAAAGTTATCTGGTCACTGACGGGCCAGACAGCACATAAATAAATTTACCACTTACGTTTCCACTAGATCGAGTTCAAATGAACTGCAATAATCTTCAAAAGTTATTCGATTATCATGTCCGACTTTGCATCTCGCCAAACATTCCTAAAAATATTAGATTAACAAGTATATATATATAGTGCCGGAGTGGTCTAGCAGTACAGCGCTCGAATTCAGACCTCGGTGGGCATGGGTTCGAATCCCACCACCGGCACTAAAATGCGGGCCCACGTTCGGCTTCGCTAAAATATCAACTGCTGAAAGATGTTTCTCGTAAAACATTCAAAGTAGAAAACATTATATATATATATATATATATATGCAATGCGTTAAATATTACAGATTGCATAATCACATCAATAAAATTTGAAACGTAGTTTGAAAAAAACGAAACTAAATTGAAACAAAATTTTGCATTGAATATTTTTCTACTGTAAACCATGAGTCAATTAATGGAAAATAAAATCATTTAAAAAGAAAAGCCCCAATGACTTACACTCATTTTCTTTAAGTTTTGACGAATTAATTTCAATCAACCAATGTAAGCACTGCCACATCGACCTTACACATCCAAAAATTTCCTACTAAATCCAATACTAAGCATACTTTGAATAGTTAGTAGCTCAATTTTAAACTTAAAAAATCTGACTGTAAAAGATGCATACTGCAGATTTCAGTAGGCTGATAGTGCAAAAGTTACTTGCATTAAACTATTTAAACTGAAACTATTATTATTATTATTATTATTATTATCATTATTATTATTATTGTTATTAATATTATTATTATTATAAAAATTTTAAAATGCTCACCTTAAACGTTGGCTAAAATAAAAGAAAGATTAAGTTCTTTAATTATTTTCAATTATTTGTAGATATACATAAATATGCATAAACATAATTTCAAATAAAAGAATACCATTTTTAATTATCTAAAAAAATTCTTGCATAATATCAAATTAAAAGCTTTTAACTAGGAGACTTATCAATGAGAGGGTTTCAAGATTCATTAGTTTCGTCACAACATTTATACATATATATATATATATATATATATATATATATATATATAATTTATTAATTTTTTATTTTATGTTTATTACTTTAAATGTTTTGCAAAAAACATCTTTCAGCAGTGAATATTTTAGCGAAGCCGAACGTGGGCCCGCATTTTAGTGCTGGTGGTGGAATTTAAACTTATGCCCACCGAGGTCCAAATACGAGCGCGTAACTACCACGTACCAAGCACGCGGTTTGTCGAAATAGGACTAGACTCATTGTTTTGTGCCTCCCCACAAAAATTTTTAGTAAAAGGCGAAAGATTTATCCGCATTTGAGGAGACACCAGAGTGTATGTGTAAATGGATAAGTCACCTTTCCATTATTTCTGTATTTAGGCACCCTTTAGAAAGATTGCTTCTCATATTTCATGTACAAAACATTTTGTACACAGCACAAACGTAGGCAAGTATTTAACGTTTTTGTTATTAGACAGCATCCTTGTGACAGCACCACTGTCCACAATAATACCTTGAAAATTTTTTAAAGTATTTTGCATGTATGCTTGCATCCATGCACTGAAGCGGAAGTTCAGTTTACCACTGAGCACTCAATCACTGATCAACGTCAATCTGAGTCCAAGATGCGCCACATTAATGTATGGAAACAGGATCATTACTTAAATATAGTGCTTTATCATTTTGAAAGATACACTTGATAACAAGTGGACATCTAGCGTGTCCAAACGATCATCTGCATTTAGTGTTGGTGATGAGATTGAACACCTGATCATTAAGATATGAGTCTGGCGACTTAACCACTTTGGATCCATTTTTTTTGAAGATTTGAACTTAAAACAAATAGTTTGGTAAAAGTATTTAAAACAAATTGTACCATTATCAACGCAAATGAATGATAAACACTTTTCAATTTAGTTTTAAACCAGTTTTTGTTGATGAAAAGGCATCGAGAAACAAGCAAGCGTTTACGATTAACACCGATCTTCAATAGTTATTTTTGCACCGCAATTCATTTTTGTATTTTTACAAATACTACTCAAGTAGTAAAGTTAGAAAAACGTTGTGCGCAAATACCGTACTTGAAACGAAAAAAAAACATTTTTTGAGATTGTCACGTACGTAAGTATATAAATAGATAAAGTAAAACTATTTATTTAGTTGTTTAAAAAAATCAATATCACGATTACTAAATGCAGATTATCGTCTAAAGCTTTACAGAAAGGCCTATCTGTCAAAAATGTATTTCTCGTAAAACATTCGCGCAACAAAACAGAAATGAAATAGTATTTCACTTCTACTTTCATCTAATAACAATAAATAACAATAGTATGTTTAGTCCTGTCGAAATAATCTAGCGGTGCAGTGCTCGACTCGAACCTAAATAAGCATGGGTTCGAATCCAACCACTGGCACCAAATGCTGGCCTCCAGTAGGCTTCGCTAAACTGTCCACTGCTGAAAGATGTTTGTCGTAAACTATTCAAAGTAGCAACAATTAAAAATTGTTATAATAAATAAGATTACAAATACATGAACTGAAGTGGTCTGACGGTACAGCACCGAACTCGAATATGGATTTGAGTGCTACCATTGGTACTGAATGCGGGCACAAGATTGACTATGCTAAATAAGTAATTTGATTATGTATCCTTTGATTTTGCTATTTTTTGAATTTAGTTTTTATTGCTTATCAATGCTTGACGGAACACATTGTTTGGCAAGTAGATATTTAGTGAAGCCAAATGAAGCCCTGCATTTAATGCCCACCCAGTTCTGAATCCAGTGGTGACAGATGTTAGGCGGTATAACGTCAATCTTCTTCTGTTATAGCGCCATTAATTAATTCATGTCAACATTCACACAATATATTTTTTTCACAAGCGTTTCTTTACTACACATTGCTTATAATTAGATTCACAAAGGCACATTTTACACATATTTGATTTAATCAAACGAACAATCCAACATATGAACGACGCTTATGGTATGATTAATGTATATTTGAATTCATAATGTGCTTATATAAAACCTGCAGCATGTGTGGTTAATACTAGTTTATACTGAGACGGCAATCATTAAGGCGATTATATTTTGAATTTTGGTTCATATACAACCAATTGTGAAACAGATGCAGGTACATATTGTCAATGATTCCTATAGTAAATATTTGTTTCATTAAATAAAAACTTAAAATAAACAGCTGCATTACAATTTCTAAATTATTGGAATGATGGTTAAAGTTTATATATATATATATATATATATATATATATATATATATATATATATATATATATATATATATATATAACATTTTTGACAGTGATTTAGTAAAATTAACATTTATCATTATTGTAACATAGTTGTTCTGTTTAAGCGCCTACAATATCCAAGGTTTGAATAGGAGTTAGAAGCAGTTATCTGATTTAATTTATAAGCCGTTTGATTTGAAGACTAAGTAATAAGAGGAATGTCCTATATCCATTTGCACACCTAATATAAACGTATTTTTCAACAAAACAAAACAATATTTTCAAATTACAGACCACTATTGCAAACTTACATTAACCATGGCAACATCAACTTTTTCAGCTTTCAACAATTCAATCAACTCGTCGAAATCCACTGTACTGCAATCATATGTAGCCACCGAATAATAAAGATCAATCATACGCGCTGAATCCACCATTTTGTTTCAAATCCAATATAGTTGATGTTTTTTTCGAAATTTGTTGAGAAAGCAAGCAAATGATTCTAAAACCACATTTTATTCTCTCGAAAAGAATGCATTTTATTTGGATTAAACAAATAGATGATTTGTTAGCTAAAGCAGTCAGTGAATGCTTGAATTGATTGATTTAATATGACTGCATACACATACTCATACTAATGTATGTATGTGTATTAATGTGTGCATTTATCAATATACGATTTTTAATGCATAATTATTTTGAGCATTTTTGTAAAGTATACATATTGACCTCAAATTGAGTAAAAATAGAAAAAAGTACATCCACACTAAACATAAATGCATTGTGTAACCTAAATACTCCACATTCAGACAATGCACTTTTTACAATATTTTTAAAACAGTATGGTAACTATTTCTATAATTAATTGATAATGGTTTAATATTTTATGTTCTTCTGAAAGTTATTAACAAATCGCACTTCTTATTGAATAAACTCTATTATAAAATTACTTTGAACGTAGTTCTTAACTTAGATATCTTTGTTGTGATTTACATATAACTAACTATTGCAACTATATATATAAATTTTTATAGTATAAATTATTTGAACTGTATTTCATAATACTGAATGCATTTGTTTGAAGATTTTAAGCTAATAATAGCAGAAATAATAATAATAATAATAATAATAATAATATTGACTTAGATACTCCGGTAGAAGTAGCTTTCAGCACAGAAAAATAGGTTCAATTGTAAATTACATAATTTATAATATATAATATATATAATTAATAATATATTGACATTTCCAAATAAATTGTGGATGTAGTAAAAGTTTTAACCGTGCAGAAATGGCACAAAAGTCTTCTTCCTGACCAGGGTTTTTATTAGAACAAATAGAATAAATTCAATTTTTAATAAACTATCTGATCCAAATTAGCCAACCTTTTATTTCGTAATAATAAGTGATCGTTACTTTTAAACAAATTGCACACATAGATATGTTATTCAATTGAGCTGCGCTTGAAAAATATTAATTATGGACTATTAGAGATGACAAAGAAAAGGTTGGCAGACACTTAACTAAAAGCCATTCGGGAAGATCTAATTGAAATGGATGTCTCGTGGAAACATACCAACATGTTGGCAAAATGTTCGACTACGTGAAATCATATTGTTGCCCAATGTTCTTTATAAATTATGAAACGTTGTTGTTATTTTTGTTGCTACTGTGTTATCTTGTTGCCCCATGCGTTTTTTAAAGCATACGGGTTTTGGTAATATGTAATGGAATCAATTTTTCTACTAGTTGATTAGGTATATTGTTGTCATGCTTACTTACTGACATGCTAATGATCTTGAGGATTAGAGTAATGCTCAAAGAGTCTTACTTTCCAATTATGGAGATATTCTTAACTGTTCCTCCTCCACGTGATGCATCCTGAACTAGGTGCCCATAGGCATGTAGACTAAAAACAACAGCGGTATAACAGGGTTTCTGCTTTAGCGGGTGGGTGCAAGTATACATCCAGGATACTTAAAAGGTGTCTTAAGGTATATGTGTACCACATGTAGCTATTCTTCTAAGGGAGATAACCCTAACAATCAATATTTGTGAACAGTGGCGATGTCACAAGGATGCTGTTTACTAGAAAAGAAATATCGTTATTTTTCTACTTTTGTTACGCTTATCAAGCCATCGAAATCGATCGTTTAATATGTTTTACAAATAATGAAATAATGAAGAGTCGACTATGTTACCAACCAAAATGAATGAAAAATGAATGAATGAATGTCAAGATAGAGTGGCTGGGATAGCTAAAGCGTTAGAGTAAATACTAGATAGGTACGGGTTCAAGTCCTATTATGAACGCTAAATGCAGATCCTTGTTTGGCTTTGTTAAATATCTTCCTTGCTGAAATATGGTTTGTGTCAAACATTCAAGCAATAAATACTCAATCTTGTAACACATTGGCAAAAACGTCGTCCTCTAATTCAGCCAATTGAGAAGTTGTATCTAAGGCATCATTAATTTGATTTGATTCGGCGTTTAGCACGATTAAGTGCAAACAAAAGGCAGTGCTCTACTCGGAGGATATTTAATCCATAACCCACTCTTACATATTTTATACTTTTATAAATGATATTGGACATAGCCTAGAATTCTTCTCTATCTTGAGACATCATTTTTGGTTATCGAGTTATATAAGCTATTGTGTTACATTCACTACTTGAAAACAATGATTAACATTATTGTCTATCGATGATCAAAATATGCTTTACTGTAAATGAAAATAACCTACTCTATTTCTAATAAATATTAAAAGCTACAATATTAACTATTCTAAATTGTGATTTCAAGGTTGTCTGAAGGTCATTTGTCACATGTATAATCAATGGTTTCGTCGCACAACAAATAAAAAAATCTTATTGGCTAACCTTTATGAGTAAGTGTGAGTCACGTTGGTGCATACTTCTATCAAAAGGGGATTGCTTGACCTTGAAACAGCCATTGATAGCAACGTATATACGTATTAACTGACGTAATATTAAATTATATAAAAATAAGCAGGCAATGTATTTTAGAAAATAAATGTTTTCTGTGTTAAACTGTTCAAAGTTGTAGAACACAAGAATTTCATGTACATAAACAGTAACAAAATTATTGAGGTTGATGGTTTATCTATGCTTATTAATAAGTGAGTTAAAAGATTGTATTTTACAAGTGACATCGTTTTATGTTACAATTGTAACTACTGCACAGGATTGGAATGTAATTCGATGAAGTCAGTGGTGAGGTTCGTTTGTACTTTAGATTCCTTAAGTCAAACAATACCTTGATAACATAGTGAGTATATTTAACCTACAACTACGATCAATATATGTATAAGTAATATGAAAATGTTTATCTTATTCTTGTACATTAGATTAGTATGTGTTGAATTTAGACAATAACCATGAAAATGTTTTAAATAAACGTACTGTTATGTAGGTGACATTAAAGGTATAGATTTATTATTATATTATCTTGCTATGTTCTGGCAATAAAACGTCTACATTTTTGAGAATATAGTAGAGTGTTCATTGTAAATTGCTTCTGATCAACGGGAAGTAATGGTAAATAAATTAAAAAATTATTTTTCCAATTTTTTAAAGTATTTGGTTTTAAGAAAATTTGTTTATTGAAATAAATGACGTCATTGTTGTCTGAATAATTTTCACACAAAAGTACAATGGGAACGTACGCATTTACTTTAGCAACTAGGTACCAACAAAATATAAGCTATCTGTAGACGTTAATATTACGTCGACATAGCTACACGCTGAGCATAGATCAGGGACTTTTATATTTCATTGCGTCACACACGCGACACAGTGTCAATAAACGTTAAAGTGCAAAATTTACAAATTACAGTAGCAACTGAAAAACAGTAATTAATAAAAAATTGCTTCATTTCCAGGGTAAAAGTAGGAGGAGAAAAGCAATTGTGTGAATTAAAAATTATTATTGAACTTGATGTTATCAATTTTTTGAAATATTTTTTTATTGTGAGGACAATATTATCGAGGCTTCTAGCTTATAATAAATTGGGACAAGGGATCGTAGTTCATAAATTATTTTCTTTTTTTGTTAAAATGTGATAAGTGCCATATAAATGGATAGACTGCAATCGCAGGTGTGATCATTGTTCAAAATAATTTGTAGTTTATGATAGCTTACTTATGGACTCGTTAAATGTATCATGATGTCAAAATATCAAATGGATTCCTTATTATTAATAAAAGCATTGTCATTACTGTATTCTTAATGTTAACCACATTTTGAACTAACTTGGTTATAGAAAATTGTTTTATTTAATTATCCGATTTCAAATGTTTTACAAAGAGTAGAATTTTACAAACAGTTAATCTATTTTCTTTGTTAATAAATAACATCGACTGGTGTTTATTATAACATATACGTTTATAATAATGCTAGTAGATTTAACTTCTCATAAATCCATTTTACGGTAGTTAAAGGTTTCTCTTTACTCAATCCATAATACATTTGCCATCCAATTATAAAACATTAGTAACAATTGCAACGTGAACACTTAAAGCATAAAAAACGATTGGAAATTAGGTATAATTTCTGTTTGTGGAAGGTAACAAATTTTCAAAACAATAATATTATTAAAGCAATTTTTGTCTACTTAATTGATATAAACACTTGACATGAGATTATTGAATATTTGTAACGCAATGGCAATGTCAATAGTTATCACATAAAAAAGCGATAGTAAATTTTGCAATTACTGCAGCAATGACTTTATGTAGGTCTTGTATATCTGCATAAATTTTTACTTTTACAACTAGGAAAATGTTAAATAGCGACTAATGAGCTCATCACAAGAGAAATAAACATATTGCTAATAAAAACTTGATAGCCGAAATTTTGAATTCCCAAATTACATAAAAACCAACACGTACAATAATCTTATGTTTATTCAGAAACCATTCTAAACATAATTCTTTTACGTACGCATAAAATAGCCCAAAAACAAATTCGTTTAAAAAAGTATATTAAACATAAGCATCACGCATAACATAAAAAAATACAAAATCATTCGTGGATTACTTTCGTGCTCATTAACTGCCGAAAAACGTTTTTAACTCTAAATGAAACCAATGTAAAACTGTACATATTTTAAATACACATTACTTTTGGAAAAAATGACTCTCATCAAATGGGATTAACCAAATAATACATTCTTCTTTCTAAATACACCTAAAAATGTGGTTTTAAACAGAGACAACACGAAAATATTTACAATTAGTATCTGCGATTTTCCTTTCTGCTTTTTGTTGAAAAACAACCGTGCATGCTCTTTCAAATCCCGTACAACAATTTCCATCTGCTCCCAGTCAACGTAACAACCGCTCCACAAAATTTTCCTTTTCCAAATGCAGTGCACTCACAATTTTTCACTTTATATACAAGCCACATTTTCAAGGTTAAACAATCCCTTTCGATAGGAAAATGCACAAACGTTCTTAACACTTATGATCAGTAAGATTGACCAATAGGATTTATTTCATTTTTTTTTGCGATGGTTGGTTTTATCATCTACCGGAAAATACAATATTTAGCTAGTACTATCCTGTGTATTACATCATCATGTGAGTAAATCGTGTAAATCGTGCATATTTGGTCACACATTTAGAAACTTTTCCATCCCCGATTTATAATTAAAAAATTATGATCACACTCACGAAAGGTTATTGGTTCCTTTTTTATTCGTTCCATTCATTTTATCGAATTTAACGTAGTTACAACATTTATCGACTTCAGTGAAATGTGCAAATCGTCAATCCTGCGCAGGAATTATAATCACATTATATCTACTTTAATGTTATGTAAATTACAGAATATCTTTTAGTAACTATGATTAGCCCAATGTATATGCAATCAATCAAAGAATTTTTTGGTAAAATAATAATTACCTTTCAGTTTAAAGCACAAATGTATTAAGAATATGACACTATATTTGACAATTATTTCTATTATAGTTTAATAATGAGTAAAGAATAATGAAAAACTAATATTTTTATCAGCAAACCTAAATATAAAAATAATTGTATAGCCTACGTATTAAAAGTATTAGGTTAAATGAGTACAGTCGTACCATGTACAAAGTGAACCTAATTATTATAAATAGCCTTTCATTGCTCATTCATGTAAAAGTCTGCCAGCAGAGAATTTGTTAGAAATATAAATAATTCGATGCCCACTGTTTATGGAGAATATGTAAGAGAATTCAACACATTAATCTAATGTACGGGATTAAGATAAACATTTTCATATTACTTATACATATATTGATCGCAGTTGTAGCTTAAATAAACTCACTATGTTATCAAGGTATTGTTTGACTTAAGGAATGTAAAGTACAAATAAACCTCACCATTAACTTCATCGAATTGCACTTCAATCCTGTGCAATTGTAATATACAATTGTAATATAAAACGATATTACTTGTAAAATGCAATATTTTGTCTCACTTATTGATAAGCATAGATAAACCATCAACCTCAATAATTTTGTTACTGTTTATGTACATGAAATTCTTGTGTTTTACAACTTTGTACAGTTTAACACAGAAAACATTTATTTTCTAAAATACATTGCCTGCTTATTTTTATATAATTTAATATTACGTCAGTTAATACGTATATATGTTGCTATCAATGGCTGTGTTGTGCTAAAACTTAAAAAATAATGCACATTACAAAGTTGGAACATAACATTTATTAACAAAAATACATTAATGTATTACTTATTAATTAATTTTTCTTCATTTTACTTTTGAGAAAAATATTTAGAACACTTTTGACTACTTTTCCCATGTCGATAGTCATAGACATGTTTCCTAATAATCGCCCAAGTGATTTTGATCGATTTGGTCAAACATTTGGTCATACATTTAGCAAAGTTTCCTATCCCCAACATATGATTAAAAATGTTTGATTACACAAAAATTTTCCCTCATTCTTATTTGTTTCTTTTTACGCAAATTTTCCTTTTGGTTGGTTTTATCATCTACCTTTATTTAAAACGTATAAAAATGCAAATAAAGTCTTGTATGAAATTACCTTAGCTTTCTTTTAGCATTACACAAAATACGATTGTGTGGAGAACTCGTTTTAACACTCAGTCAAATGTTGTTAACAAATACATATTTTATGATGTAATAAAGCTTTCATTTTTACAAAAAAAAACCTAATTTCTAGTTTCTAATTTATTAGTAACACCTGACAAACAATATTTGACAATAATAGTTTTTGTAATTTGATCAATTAATATAAATCATTTTTATGCGACATCAACTGTTTGTTTATGAGTTATCAAATGCGATTATTTTTTGTGATAATACCGTATAGAATACACAATTACTAATGTAAATGAATCATTAGCAGAATTCTAACTAGTTTAGTTCAATTCAATTTAAATCATTTTGACAACCGTCAGTATGTTTTGGAATGAAATCCAGGAGCCTTGTGCACTTTGTTTGGTTTTGATTTTTATAATGCTGTTTTTTCAACAAAAATATTTGGTTTTCGTTGACTTTACTACAGTTAGAGCCAATCAGGTTATTTGTTACAGGTTTAAAAACACAATTTGCTATCCGGCTATCCATAACATAAAAAGTATTATTTATTTAAGTAATTAGTAATTGTGTTTAAGATTGAAGAAATACTCAATTGTGAGCATAAAACATAGATAATTTGGTTAGTACTAGTAGTACGTTTCCGAAGTAACATCATGCTCTTCTATATATATCAGAATGAATCAATTTTGGAGTGTGTATTAGACATTTTTTTGCTTCCAGTATAAACGATGTTGAATAATGCTAATTACGTAATTTACAATTGAACCTATTTTTCTGTGCTGAAAGCAACTTCTATCGGAGTATCTAAGTCAATATTATTATTATTATTATTATTATTATTATTATTATTATTATTATTATTATTATTATTATTATTATTATTATTATTGTTATTATTGTTACTATTATTATTGTTATTATTATTATTATTACATATTTTGATTTGATGTTTTATATTACTTATACGTAGTATAAACAAAAATGTTTATGAAATGTTTACTTGGTGGTTAAATAATGATAATCCAAAGACATTTGTTGTGTGCCAAATTTGCCAAATGTTGTCAATAATGCATTTTTGTAAAATATAAGAATGGAATATTTTAAAAAGTTGAGTAACATGCATAAGTTTTATTTTTAGTTGGAGTCCTTATGAGCCAAATGGAACGGTACATTTTAATTCAAATTCAAATTGCATTTTACAAGAAGTTTCTCAGTAAGATGACTGCATGTAGTATTGATATTCGTTACATTAATTTGAAAAGGCGCACATCTAAATATAACACTGTGTAAAAAGGCACTTGCTGTACCTCTGTCTTAATATAGCTTGTGTCATTAGAAGTATATTATTATTATTATTATTATTATTATTATTATTATTATTATTGTTATTATTGTTAAAACAAACCACGGCGAAGAAGTGATCGCAGATACCCAGATGACAGGGTTGAGTGGAAACCGAAAGGAAACTGAATCTTCGATTTGATAAATCTTTAATGTCAGTAACTCAACCATTGTTAGAACATGGAATATTAGCACACTTTTTCGTAATGGACAGTTAGAGCAAGTTCTTCCAGAAATGAAGGTGTACAACTAGGATATTTTGGGTAATAGGAAAATGCGATGTAGAGGTCAAGGTCATTCAAGGGTAGAGATACATCAATTTTAAATTCTGGACATGAAGGCCATTATATTCATGGAGTTGGTATTATGTTGAGTAAAAATGATGCTAAACCTATGATTGGATGGAAGTGTGTGAGTGTCGGTATCACTGAAGCCAGATTCAACACCAGATTTGCAAAAGTAGCAATTGTGCAAGTTTATGCCCCTATTGAGGTTACTGGGGAGAACCAAAAAGATGTCATTTAATAATAATTACAAAATTTGTTAAATGATATTCAACGAAGAGACATTAAAGTATTAATCGGCTATTTCGAGGTAAAATTAAACAAAGACAGAAATGGAAACTTCTCAAATGTTGGACAACACGGATATGCTGATAGTATAAATGGCAATGGTTATAGATTGTTGACGCTAAGCAGTCACTGTGAAATGAGTGTTGGCAACACATTTTTGTCTACAAAATATATATAAGGCAACGTGGGTTTCTCCCGACGGAAACACAGTAAATGAGATTGACTATATTTGTATCAGCATAAAATGGCAATCTTCTTTGCAAGCTCTACGTATATATAGCGGTGCAAATGTTGGTTCTAATGACAGTCTTGTTGTTGGAAAATTTCTTTTAAAATTATTTCATTTTTGTGTGAGAAACTTAAGCAGTTAAATATCTCTAATAATTTATACGATTTGTTAAACAATACATTTTAAAATCTGAAATGAGTAAAAAAGTTTGATGAACAATGGAAGCTGTTTTAAAAAACAATTACAGACTGTACAACAAATGTGCTGGGTAGAAGATGTGACTCTACCAAGAAACAATGAAGTTCATCAGTCTCTTGGAGTCTAACTGATTTCAGAAAGAAAACAAAATTAGAAAAAGATCAATCTAACAATCCTGTTATCTGGAAAATTTTTGATGATAAGTATAGAAGTTTGATAAACAGGTTAAAATAAGCTGCCTTAAAGATACGAATAATTGGTTAGAAAACAAATGCAAAAAAGTAGATACGGCAGCAGCAAACAATGATTTCAAGACTTTGTATAAAGTTGTAAAACAACTGTAGGGAGTTAGAGAGAACATTAATATTCTAATCAAAGGAAAAAATGGTCGTTTACTTCTAACAGATGATAAGCAATCATCTAAATGGATAGAGCGTCTTAAAAGTATTTTAAAGATTACCTGGCGCGATCATGAAAAGAACTGAATCTCATTTACTACATGACATCATTATAATTAGATGAAAAAAATTACTTGGTCAAATTCTACGTTTAAC
Source organism: Cardicola forsteri (assembly GCA_025895645.1). Taxonomy (NCBI): domain Eukaryota; kingdom Metazoa; phylum Platyhelminthes; class Trematoda; order Strigeidida; family Aporocotylidae; genus Cardicola; species Cardicola forsteri. The sequence goes on from JAKXYG010001158.1 coordinate 196,523, forward strand.
GTCCGAAAGACCAGCAAGAACGGTTTTGGAATAGACAATTGAAATGGTAAAAGAAAGGTTGGTAGATTACAGAAAACTTGACTCAGAACCATTCGGGAAGATTTAATCGATATGTATGTTTGATAAGATCAAACAAAACGTTTGGCAAAATGTTCAAATACTTGGAAAAAATTTATTGTTTTATGTTCTTTTTGAATTATGGGACTATGTTTTTGTTGTAATTGTTATTTAATTGCCTCATGCTTAATAATAATTATTATTACTATTATTATCATTATTATTATTATTATTATTATTATTATTATTATTATTATTATTATTATTATTATTATTATTATTATTATTATTATTATTATTATTATTATTATTATTATTATTATTATTATTATTATTATTATTATTATTATTATTATTATTATTATTATTATTATTATTATTATTATTATTATTATTATTATTATTATTATTATTATTATTGTTATTGTTATTATTATTGTTATTATTATTATTACATATTTTGATTTGATGTTTTATATTACTTATACGTAGTATAAACAAAAATGTTTATGAAATGTTTACTTGGTGGTTAAATAATGATAATCCAAAGACATTTGTTGTGTGCCAAATTTGCCAAATGTTGTCAATAATGCATTTTTGTAAAATATAAGAATGGAATATTTTAAAAAGTTGAGTAACATGCATAAGTTTTATTTTTAGTTGAAGTCCTTATGAGCCAAATGGAACGGTACATTTTAATTATTTTTCTACTTCCTATGATTGTTATTGTCGTTACTGTAGATTGGGTTTTAAATTAATAGTTTGTTGCATATTAGTTACGAAAGTGGCATTAATTAATGTAAATATAATTTTTTGAATTATAGGATTTGTCGATGGATCGTAATCAATGTGTTGTTAACTTGTAACCAAATCTTTTCACATTTTCTGTAAATTTTTATACTTGCCCAGTCGTTTTCTGTCTACGTGTCTTGATTTCAATTTTCTAAACCAAAATTTCTTTTACAGTAACACACTTTTATTCTAGAATAGTATTTTTTCAATAATCCATATTGAATTGAACAATATATTTTAAAGTTTATTGTTTGCATGTTTTACAAGGAACATTTTCCAGCAAGTGTGCGTTTTTTTGGTTGCTATTGCTTGAATGTATTACGAAGCACATTTCAATCAAGTAGACATTTAACAAAGCCGAAAAAGCTCGCATTTCGTACTGGAGGTGGGACAGGCAAACAAGAATATGCATTCAGTGCTTATAGTGGAATTACATTTTCTACCTCGCAGAACACGAATTTTGCAGCTTGTGTCACTGCGATACAAGTGATACTTTGTGAATTTTATAAAGTTGGATTAGGCATAATTTTTAATGTCTTGTTGTCATATGTTACTGTTTATTTATTTATTTATTTTTACTACTTTATATGCTTTACTGGAAAAGGCATCTTTCAGCAGTAGACATTTTGGCAAAGCCAAACGTAGGCCCGCATTTAGTGTCGGTGGTGGGATTCAAACCCATGTTCACCCAGATCTAAATCGAGGCACATCTTTTACGCCACCTTTTTCGGGAAAAAAATTAATAATCCCTATTGGTGAACATTGATCACTGGAGGTATGTGGCACGTTGGTGCATGTGTCTGTGGTCAGGGAATGAAAATGTGGCTTGTATATAAGGTAAAAATTTGTGTGTGCACTGCATTTTACAACGAAAATTTTGTTGAGCAGTTATTTTGTTGAGCAGCTGGAAATTGTTGTACGAGATTTGAGGAAGCGTGCATTGTTGTTTTTCAATAGAAAGCAGAAAGGAAAGTTGCAGATACTAATTGTAAATATTTGCGAGTTGTGTTCTGTTTAAAACTACATTTTTATGTGTATTGAAAAAGAAGAGTGTATTATGTGGTTAATCCCATTTCACGGAAAGTCGTTTTTTGCTAAAAATAATGTCGATTTAAAATATGTACAGTTTTATATTGGTTTTATTTAGAGTTAAAAACGTTTTTCGGCAGTTAATTGAGCACGAAAGTAATCCACAAATTATTTTGTATTTTAATGTTCTGCGTAATGTTTATATTTAATATATTTTTTAAACGAAGTTGTTTTTGGGCTATTTTATGCGTACGTAAAGGAATTATGATTATAATGGTTTCTGGATAAGCGTAAGATTATTGTACGTGTTGGTTTTTTGCAACTATTCGTAACTAATGCTTATAATGCGCTCATGGTTTATAAAATTTTGGAGTTCAAAGTTTCAGCTATTAAGTTTTTATTAGTAATATGTTTATTTCTCTTGTGATGTGGTCATTAGTCGTTATTTAACATTTTCCTAGTTGTAAAAGTAAAAAGTTGTTCAGATATACAAGACCTACATGAAGTCATTGCTGTAGTAATTGCAAATTTTACATTCGCTTTTTTAGGTGGTAACTATTCACACTGCAAATGCGCTACAAACATTTAATAATCTAATGCGCATCATGAACAATAATATTATTGTTTTGAAAATCGCTTATCTTCTACTAAGCAAAAATTATACCTAGCATTAGTTGAAACCAAATTACAGTTGATGTCAACGATTGTTCTGATATTAAATACCTAACTTCATTTTTCTCTTAAGAAGATAAGTGCGTTTAGTTTAAATGTTTATAATAAATCTTAAAGTTTTAGTCTGTGCAAATACATAAGACCTTTAACAAGTACGCAGACGTTGTACAAAGATTGAATCGAATACTGCTTAGTTGGAAATACCTAGTCTTCAGTTGTTTGCCCAAATAGATTACAGTGATGGAAAGCAAACAAATTATGGCCAGTGTTTATTCAGTGGCGTTAAGAGCTGTATGAAGAAGTGACAACAGTAATTGCGGAATTTCCAATCGTTTCTTATGCTCAAACTGTTCACGTTTATAATTAAATGGCAAATATATTATGACTTGAGTAAAGAGAAACATTTAAATACTATAAAATAGATTTATAATGTATATGTTATAATAAACACACAACGATGTTATTCATTGACAAAGGGAGGAGATTAAGCGTTTGTAAAATTCCACTGTTTGTTAAACATTTGAAATCGGATAATTTGATAAAACAGTTTTTTAAAATGAGGTTAACATTATGAATATGATAATGACAATGTTTTTAATAATAATAAGGAATCTATTTGATATTTTGACATCATAATGCATTTAACGAGTCCATGAGATAAAACAAGTTAACTAGATAAAGAGTTACCATAAACCAAAAACAATTTGTTCATCATTCTAAAAAATATTTAATTACAGAACAGTGTAGGTACAATAGATAAACGGACTGCTGTCAAAATCTGTGTAAAACAATCAATTCATATTTGTGTCAACATTTGTTTATGTTGAGCACACCTAAATTGTACAAAAGCATTATTTATATATTATCTTAGCAGCAAAAGAAAAATATTTTATAAATTTTATACAATTCCAATGTTGGTCAAAAACAAGAATACTGATATTTTAAAAATATTGAAAAACAAGCAAATTCGTTACTTGAAAATATGCACTCGTTTATAAAATTCATTGAAAATCTTTTTAGGTATTGCTCACTGTATGCCAAAATTTTCTCAAAGCTTTTATTTTTAAGTAACTAATTTACTTCTTTTCAAATTTTTTAAACTATCAATATTCTTGTTTTTGACCTAAATTATAATTTTATAGTAATATTGGTATAACATATATTTTTTATAAAATATTTTACTTATACTGCTAAGACAATACTTAAAGAAGGTTTTTGTTCAATTTAGATATGCTTAATAAATAGTGACGCAAAAGCAGATTGACAATTTTACATTGATTTTAACAGCTGTCTGTTCATTTACTGTATACATTTATGTACCGGTTTATACCAATATATTGGTAAGACTAAAATGCCGATTCAGTTATACGGCACTTATTACATTGTAACAAAAACAGATATAATTTATGAAATACGATCCCTTGTCTCAATTTATTATAAGCATCAGTAAACTAGAAGCCTCGATAATATTGTCCTCACAATAAAAAAAACATTAAAAAAATTGATAACATCCAGTTTAATACTAATTTTTAATTTACCATTTATACACAACTGCTTTTCTCTTCCTACTTTAACCCTGAAATGAAGCAATTTTTTATTAATTACTGTTTTTCAGTTGCTACTGTAATTTGTAAATTTTGCACTTTAACGTTTATTGACACTGTGTCGCGTGTGTGACGCAATGAAATATAAGAGTTCTTGATCTATGCTCAGCGTGTAGCTATGTCGATGTAATATTAATGTCTACAGATGGCTTATATTTTGTTGGGACCTAGTTGCTAAAGTAAATGCCAACTTTCCCCTTGTACTTTTGTGTGAGAACTATTCAGACAACAATGACGTCATTTATTTCAATAAACAAATTTTCTTAAAACCAAATACTTTAAAAAAATTGGAAAAAAATAATTTTTTAAATTTATTTACCATTACTGCCTCTTTGTCAAAAGCAATTTACAATGAACACTCTACTATATTCTCAAACATGTAGACGCTTTATTGCCAGAAGATGGCAAGATAATACAATAATTAACGTCACCTACACTACATCAAGATATATTAACAGTACGTTCATTTAGAACCTTTCTATTGCTATTTTCTAAATAAATAAGTTACATATACATAGATCTAACAACAAATAGCCAACTCAGATGAAAGAGGAATGGCTGTAAGCAGGTAGAATTCAAACATTACCAAATATTTTGATTCTTATATTAACTTTATGTTGTAATTACTTTTCTACTTTCGGCTTTTTGTACTTTTGACCTTATTAATGTGTTATCACATAAATAAGGTCAAAAGTAAAATATTTATCAATTGTACTGACTGTGTACTGACTATGGAGATCCACCTACTTTGCTATTAAAACATTATGTATAAGTTATCCGCTCCATTTATTTTATCAAATTGCATTACACTTTCTCGTAGTTACAACATTTGTCGACTTTAGTGAAATCCTGTGAAAAAGTTAATAATTACATAATCTTATGTAAAGTACAGAATATCGTTTGGTAACTATGGTTAATCCAATGTCCATGCAATCAATCAAAGGATATGTTGGTAAAAGAGTGATTTCCTTCATTGTGTTTTAATAATGAATAAAGAATAAGAGTATAATGGAAAACAAAAAATTTATCAACAAAAGCTAAATATAAAAATAAAATACGTAATAAAAGTATTAGATTAAACGAATACAGTCGTACCATGCAGCAATTGTGTCTAATTATTATATTGTCACATTAATTATACATTTATTAATTGTAGTTCTACGTCAGATTAACTTGCTGTGTTATGAAGACATCTTTTGACTTAACGAACGTAAAGTATGAGTTAAATGCATCATAAATTTAATTGAATTGTATTCCCATTCTATGTACTAGTTACAATTGTACCATAAAACGATGTAACTAGTAAAATACAATTTTTTGTCTCAATTCATAATAAGTATAGGTAAAACAAAAACTTTAATAATTTTACTACTGCTTGTGCATATCTAATTATAGTGTTTTGTAATTTCAAATAATTTAAAGTAGAAAACATTCATTTTGTACAAAAACAATGGCTGCATAGATAAATATAAATTTTAATATTATCCCACGTTTCTCATTCTAGCACAAATTCTGTAACTAGCATCAGTGTATGTTCAAGGTAAATATTTATATGTTGCTATTTTTATTCTAACAAATGTAGATGATTTTTTGATTTTACGTTCTTTAACATTTTCTAGTTTGTTAGAGCCTATACCATATTATTCACTCCTATGTTACGTTTTAATTCAAAGTGAATACATTTAACAATTCTAACTTTACATTTATTAAAAATAATAATTTATTTTATTTTTCATTTAGTAGTTCTTCTTAGAAAGAGTTCCTTCAATCGATTTCCAATAAAAATATATTTGACGCTTTTGGGTACTTTTCTCATTATCAGTAATCAAAATTGGTCTACATCCCAGTACATTCACAAACATTTTCTATCCACTATTGCACCATTCTTATTGGTTCAATTTTTACTATAAATTTTAAAAGGTGGTAAAAACCTTCTGCCTAAATCGAGCACTGTACAGTTAGATCACCCCGGTCCCGTTTAAGCTATTCTGTTTTTAAGACAAATAAAAGCCTTCAATGTGTACAGTTTTTAAAGCTGTATTCAATATTAAAAGGCATTTTCATAATTTATTTCCGTTACCGCATATTTTTTTCATTGCTTTAACAATCAAGTAGAAATAAGTTAGTATTTAAAAAGTGCTTTAGAATATTACTTGAAATAATAAGAATATTTTTTTTTTCGAGTTTATTGTTTAATTTTTTAAAGAAAGGCACTGTTTTGTAAGTGAACTTGTAGCAAAGTCAGGGACATAAATCCACTCAAACCGTTGTCTACGTGTCTGGCATCTTAATTATCTGTAACGTTTAGAAACATTTTCAGAAAAAAACGAAAGAAAGGCCAATTGGCTTTTAGTATATGTTGCTAATTTACTCAATGTTAATACCAATGCTGCTTTTAATAGACTAATTGTAAAGGTTTTTAATTTATACAAGCTGTACTATTCTAACCTATCGCCTAAGCAATAAAAAGATACCTTACGTCTTTGCTGAGTAGTCTCTCACATTACAAATGTTCCAATAATAAACTATTTGAATGTGTCAATAGTTAATTGTATTATCTATTTTGTTGGAAATCGGTTAAAAGCTTTTACAATTTTTTTATTAGTAAATTATTGGATTGTATTTGGAACGACCCAGTCTGATCCAAACTCGTGGCAAGAAAAGACAAGATCTAAAGTGCATTGGACTAACAAGTTGTGGTCAAAAACTCATAATGTTGCCAAAAGGTTGTAGAAAAAAAGTTGATACGCGTAGGATCCCTCTATTCGTTTAGCAGACATTGTGCAAATTGAAGGCATTTATATGTTGGTAGATGTTTCGCCAAAAAAACAAAACAACAACACTTTTTTGTAAGAGAAAGCAAGTCTTATTATTACCAACGGTAAACACTGTAAAAGAATTTCTAAAAAGTTCTTTTTTATCATGACCTGTTATATGCTGATGTGATACTGCAACACTTCAACGTGAAGGACGACAATCAACCAAAGTGTATAGATAAATATGATTCTGGTTTTTACTTTCTGTTTTGTCTATCATAAGTAATCATACTGGGAAAATAAACTCTAGCCATTACGACTCCAATAATTAACAAAGCGCACAATAGCCTGAACTGCAATAATGTCTTAATTGTTTTGGGGAACAGAATTGACGCGATTCTATCAATTTTGCCCAATCTTAATAACCCTTTAATGTATATAAAAGATTTTGCAAAACAACTTATAAATGTGTATTTATAAATTTTCAAGCTTTTTAAAATTAAGTTTATTTTCGAAAAAATATTCTATGCAAGTGAGTATAGCAGTGTCCAATTATATAAAGTGTCCAATTTTTAAACACTTGTGCGCCAGGCCAAAACAATGTGTTGATTGTACTTGAACTGAACCGAATTGAACGGATCGTGTGAATAGTTCATGGAGTACGATCCTGTATGAATAATGACTTGCCACGTACGACCGTATTTGTCATCCAAATGTCGTTTGAATTCGGCGGTAACATCGTTCATTTCGGTTGATGACAGCATCCTATCACTGACCAACTCGATATACTTTTTGATAATCAAATACAACTTGTGACCATTCATTGACGTACTCAATACGGTAACATCTGGGGACAAATTGAGGTCTTCGGTTTCAGCAATCTTCATGTCCTTTTTTTCCTGTACCCTGTTTTTACAAAAAGAAGGGGGAAATGTTGACGTATGGGTGGGCGAGTGTAATATGTGCAACAAGATAAACAGGCGTGAAAGATGAAACTTACATGTCGGACATTTTGAGACCAAAACCGATACAAAATTCTTCGAGGCTAATTTTCCTGTCTTCATTTTTGTCAAACATTTCGAGCCATTTCTAAAGGCGGGTTGGAAAAAAGAATGTAACAGTTTTTTATTTTTATTATTTTTTTGGATGTATTGTTTGAATACTACTTTAGTAGTAGTGTGATAATGAAAATTGAAATCTTGTCTATTGGTGGGCACGAGTTTAGTTATTAGGTTGTTTGTGCTATTTCGGTTAACATCGACAAAAACGCATTAACGACTATCAACTAAAACTCCGTAGAAATAAAAGTAAGTCAGTGGCTAATATTTTGAATTTTAGATGACATGAAGTTTAGATGCAAATAGGATCTCTGTATTTTCCATGTCATCTGAGAGTTTGTAAAAAAGTAAATATTGTAAATTGTTATTGGGTAACATTGTACAATTGATATAAAAGTTGATTGTAATAGACTAGGATTCACAGGTTTATTGTCTAAACTTTGTATAGTAATCTTTTTCTAGCAGATAAACATTTTGGTGCAGCCACATTTAGGGTCAGATGCACACTTTTGTCTAGTCTATTCAATGTCTAGCCAGTTTGTCAAAATAAATTTTGCGATCAATCTTTAATTACATCGTTTTAAAACTTACCCGAACATAACTTTCATCTAAATTTCGTTCTTTGCAGTAGGCTAATAGTTCGTCATAGTCAATAAATCCATTGTCGTCCGTATCTATTGTAAGAAAAAACCGAAGAAATCTTTCTTTGTCCGTCGAGTTGGCAGTTTCCATAATTCAAATTTTCAAACTGACGTTAAAGAGTGATTTGATATTTATATCATTGTTGTATGAAAAAATGTGTACATTTATTTTTAGATGTAAAATTATTGTATGTGGGTTTATGTGTTATGCTAAAATGATTAAAAACAATGTCTTATTTAAACTAGTAATCAGTTAGAGGGGTTTCCATAACTCATATATATATATATATATATATATATATATATATGATTAAGTCTTTGAACGCGTTGGTACACATTCAAACCGCACACATCACAACAAGCACGATTGTTTTTTGGCTGCTAGTCATTTACAGAGGAGTTAGATCAATTTTTATCTGAGATACCAATAGTGTATGAGTTTAGCCAATCAGCGAGTGAGTGTAGGTTATAATGTTAATCAATGATAAAAAATCGATAATGCATTCTTTTAAAAATTGGCTCATGTTAATATATCAAGTGATTGTGCATAATAATATACAACTTGAGTGCAATTTTTCGATTTACGCATGTAGCATAAACATTGAATTAAATGTGTGTGTGTGTGTACATCAACTCTCAGAGCTTGTCAACAATTGACAGGGGGTAATAGCAATTTGATGAACGCGCGGGTATAAATTAAAACAACGTTTATTGTGCCAAAGACAAGCTGTATAAATGGTAAAATGAAAGGCGTTTAGCAAGTACATTTTGATTTACATTACATCAGATTGGTTGAAGATAAGGGTACCTTTAAGTTATTTTAAAGTTTGTAAAATATATATGTATGTCGAACAAACGTAAGGGATTAATGAGATTCTTGGGCTTAAGCATGACATGGATGGCAAACATTGAAAAAACTGTCTAATATTTTTGGGAGTAACCTCCTTTAGTTATGTTGCTACGGCCATTTGGTTGGTTGAAGACAATAGTTTTTGGTTTTAGAAGAAGATCATCTATATTTTTACGTACGCATTATACCAATTTATTATTTGCACAAACGTTTTAAAAAATTGTTACAACTGAAAAATATTTGCATTGCACGGCACTAAAATCTTAAATTATTTTAACTGGGAAAAGTTTTAATATTACATTCTAAATAAAAAATTATTTAATAACAAATTTACACAAAATTATAATTTTTTAAAATCTTAACATAAGTATTTATATAAGTAAAGAAAAATTCGTAGTATACATTAAACAATAATTAATGTAGATTAAGACTATTTAATAACAATCTTTTAATCAACCAAAAATCAATCCAACAATAAAGACAAATATGTCAAATAATTTTATAACCGACTCCATCGCTCAATTTGGTTACCAATTTGACCATGAAAGA